>CBXJ02000361.1:36184010-36441705 GCA_000612645.2 Trichuris muris | reverse complement strand
TAAGCCTAAGCCTAAGCCTAAGCCTAAGCCTAAGCCTAAGCCTAAGCCTAAGCCTAAGCCTAAGCCTAAGCCTAAGCCTAAGCCTAAGCCTAAGCCTAAGCCTAAGCCTAAGCCTAAGCCTAAGCCTAAGCCTAAGCCTAAGCCTAAGCCTAAGCCTAAGCCTAAGCCTAAGCCTAAGCCTAAGCCTAAGCCTAAGCCTAAGCCTAAGCCTAAGCCTAAGCCTAAGCCTAAGCCTAAGCTAAGCCTAAGCCTAAGCCTAAGCCTAAGCCTAAGCCTAAGCCTAAGCCTAAGCCTAAGCCTAAGCCTAAGCCTAAGCCTAAGCCTAAGCCTAAGCCTAAGCCTAAGCCTAAGCCTAAGCTAAGCCTAAGCCTAAGCCTAAGCCTAAGCTAAGCCTAAGCCTAAGCCTAAGCCTAAGCCTAAGCCTAAGCCTAAGCCTAAGCCTAAGCCTAAAGCCTAAGCCTAAGCCTAAGCCTAAGCCTAAGCCTAAGCCTAAGCCTAAGCCTAAGCCTAAGCCTAAGCCTAAGCCTAAGCCTAAGCCTAAGCCTAAGCCTAAGCCTAAGCCTAAGCCTAAGCCTAAGCCTAAGCCTAAGCCTAAGCCTAAGCCTAAGCCTAAGCCTAAGCCTAAGCCTAAGCCTAAGCCTAAGCCTAAGCCTAAGCCTAAGCCTAAGCCTAAGCCTAAGCCTAAGCCTAAGCCTAAGCCTAAGCCTAAGCCTAAGCTAAGCCTAAGCCTAAGCCTAAGCCTAAGCCTAAGCCTAAGCCTAAGCCTAAGCCTAAGCCTAAGCCTAAGCCTAAGCCTAAGCCTAAGCCTAAGCCTAAGCCTAAGCCTAAGCCTAAGCCTAAGCCTAAGCCTAAGCCTAAGCCTAAGCCTAAGCCTAAGCCTAAGCCTAAGCCTAAGCCTAAGCCTAAGCCTAAGCCTAAGCCTAAGCCTAAGCCTAAGCCTAAGCCTAAGCCTAAGCCTAAGCCTAAGCCTAAGCCTAAGCCTAAGCCTAAGCCTAAGCCTAAGCCTAAGCCTAAGCCTAAGCCTAAGCCTAAGCCTAAGCCTAAGCCTAAGCCTAAGCCTAAGCCTAAGCCTAAGCCTAAGCCTAAGCCTAAGCCTAAGCCTAAGCCTAAGCCTAAGCCTAAGCCTAAGCCTAAGCCTAAGCTAAGCCTAAGCCTAAGCCTAAGCCTAAGCCTAAGCCTAAGCCTAAGCCTAAGCCTAAGCCTAAGCCTAAGCCTAAGCCTAAGCCTAAGCCTAAGCCTAAGCTAAGCCTAAGCCCTAAGCCTAAGCCTAAGCCTACAGCTAAGCCTAAGCCTAAGCCTAAGCCTAAGCCTAAGCCTAAGCCTAAGCCTAAAGCCTAAGCCTAAGCCTAAGCCTAAGCCTAAGCCTAAGCCTAAGCCTAAGCTAAGCTAAGCTAAGCCTAAGCTAAGCTAAGCCTAAGCTAAGCTAAGCCTAAGCCTAAGCTAAGCCTAAGCCTAAGCTAAGCCTAAGCCTAAGCCTAAGCCTAAGCCTAAGCCTAAGCCTAAGCCTAAGCCTAAGCCTAAGCCTAAGCCTAAGCCTAAGCCTAAGCCTAAGCCTAAGCCTAAGCTAAGCCTAAGCCTAAGCCTAAGCCTAAGCCTAAGCCTAAGCCTAAGCCTAAGCCTAAGCCTAAGCTTAGCTAAGCCTAAGCCTAAGCCTAAGCCTAAGCCTAAGCCTAAGCCTAAGCCTAAGCCTAAGCCTAAGCCTAAGCCTAAGCCTAAGCCTAAGCCTAAGCCTAAGCCTAAGCCTAAGCCTAAGCCTAAGCCTAAGCCTAAGCCTAAGCCTAAGCCTAAGCCTAAGCCTAAGCCTAAGCCTAAGCCTAAGCCTAAGCCTAAGCCTAAGCCTAAGCCTAAGCCTAAGCCTAAGCCTAAGCCTAAGCCTAAGCCTAAGCCTAAGCCTAAGCCTAAGCCTAAGCCTAAGCCTAAGCCTAAGCCTAAGCCTAAGCCTAAGCCTAAGCCTAAGCCTAAGCCTAAGCCTAAGCCTAAGCCTAAGCCTAAGCCTAAGCCTAAGCCTAAGCCTAAGCCTAAGCCTAAGCCTAAGCCTAAGCCTAAGCCTAAGCCTAAGCCTAAGCCTAAGCCTAAGCCTAAGCCTAAGCCTAAGCCTAAGCCTAAGCCTAAGCCTAAGCCTAAGCCTAAGCCTAAGCCTAAGCCTAAGCCTAAGCCTAAGCCTAAGCCTAAGCCTAAGCCTAAGCCTAAGCCTAAGCCTAAGCCTAAGCCTAAGCTAAGCCTAAGCCTAAGCCTAAGCCTAAGCCTAAGCCTAAGCCTAAGCCTAAGCCTAAGCCTAAGCCTAAGCCTAAGCCTAAGCCTAAGCCTAAGCCTAAGCCTAAGCCTAAGCCTAAGCCTAAGCCTAAGCCTAAGCCTAAGCCTAAGCCTAAGCCTAAGCCTAAGCCTAAGCCTAAGCCTAAGCCTAAGCCTAAGCCTAAGCCTAAGCCTAAGCCTAAGCCTAAGCCTAAGCCTAAGCCTAAGCCTAAGCCTAAGCCTAAGCCTAAGCCTAAGCCTAAGCTAAGCCTAAGCCTAAGCCTAAGCCTAAGCCTAAGCCTAAGCCTAAGCCTAAGCCTAAGCCTAAGCCTAAGCCTAAGCCTAAGCCTAAGCCTAAGCCTAAGCCTAAGCCTAAGCCTAAGCCTAAGCCTAAGCCTAAGCCTAAGCCTAAGCCTAAGCTAAGCCTAAGCCTAAGCCTAAGCCTAAGCCTAAGCCTAAGCCTAAGCCTAAGCCTAAGCCTAAGCCTAAGCCTAAGCCTAAGCCTAAGCCTAAGCCTAAGCCTAAGCCTAAGCCTAAGCCTAAGCCTAAGCCTAAGCCTAAGCCTAAGCCTAAGCCTAAGCCTAAGCCTAAGCCTAAGCCTAAGCCTAAGCCTAAGCCTAAGCCTAAGCCTAAGCCTAAGCTAAGCCTAAGCCTAAGCCTAAGCCTAAGCCTAAGCCTAAGCCTAAGCCTAAGCCTAAGCCTAAGCCTAAGCCTAAGCCTAAGCCTAAGCCTAAGCCTAAGCCTAAGCCTAAGCCTAAGCCTAAGCTAAGCCTAAGCCTAAGCTAAGCCTAAGCCTAAGCCTAAGCCTAAGCTAAGCCTAAGCCTAAGCCTAAGCCTAAGCCTAAGCCTAAGCCTAAGCCTAAGCCTAAGCCTAAGCCTAAGCCTAAGCCTAAGCTAAGCCTAAGCCTAAGCCTAAGCCTAAGCCTAAGCCTAAGCCTAAGCCTAAGCCTAAGCCTAAGCCTAAGCCTAAGCCTAAGCCTAAGCCTAAGCCTAAGCCTAAGCCTAAGCCTAAGCCTAAGCCTAAGCCTAAGCCTAAGCCTAAGCCTAAGCCTAAGCCTAAGCCTAAGCCTAAGCCTAAGCCTAAGCCTAAGCCTAAGCCTAAGCCTAAGCCTAAGCCTAAGCCTAAGCCTAAGCCTAAGCCTAAGCCTAAGCCTAAGCCTAAGCCTAAGCCTAAGCCTAAGCCTAAGCCTAAGCCTAAGCCTAAGCCTAAGCCTAAGCCTAAGCCTAAGCCTAAGCCTAAGCCTAAGCCTAAGCCTAAGCCTAAGCCTAAGCCTAAGCCTAAGCCTAAGCCTAAGCCTAAGCCTAAGCCTAAGCCTAAGCCTAAGCCTAAGCCTAAGCCTAAGCCTAAGCCTAAGCCTAAGCCTAAGCCTAAGCCTAAGCCTAAGCCTAAGCCTAAGCCTAAGCCTAAGCCTAAGCCTAAGCCTAAGCCTAAGCCTAAGCCTAAGCCTAAGCCTAAGCCTAAGCCTAAGCCTAAGCCTAAGCCTAAGCCTAAGCCTAAGCCTAAGCCTAAGCCTAAGCCTAAGCCTAAGCCTAAGCCTAAGCCTAAGCCTAAGCCTAAGCCTAAGCCTAAGCCTAAGCCTAAGCCTAAGCCTAAGCCTAAGCCTAAGCCTAAGCCTAAGCCTAAGCCTAAGCCTAAGCCTAAGCCTAAGCCTAAGCCTAAGCCTAAGCCTAAGCCTAAGCCTAAGCCTAAGCCTAAGCCTAAGCCTAAGCCTAAGCCTAAGCCTAAGCCTAAGCCTAAGCCTAAGCCTAAGCCTAAGCCTAAGCCTAAGCCTAAGCCTAAGCCTAAGCCTAAGCCTAAGCCTAAGCCTAAGCCTAAGCCTAAGCCTAAGCCTAAGCCTAAGCCTAAGCCTAAGCCTAAGCCTAAGCCTAAGCCTAAGCCTAAGCCTAAGCCTAAGCCTAAGCCTAAGCCTAAGCCTAAGCCTAAGCCTAAGCCTAAGCCTAAGCCTAAGCCTAAGCCTAAGCCTAAGCCTAAGCCTAAGCCTAAGCCTAAGCCTAAGCCTAAGCCTAAGCCTAAGCCTAAGCCTAAGCCTAAGCCTAAGCCTAAGCCTAAGCCTAAGCCTAAGCCTAAGCCTAAGCCTAAGCCTAAGCCTAAGCCTAAGCCTAAGCCTAAGCCTAAGCCTAAGCCTAAGCCTAAGCCTAAGCCTAAGCCTAAGCCTAAGCCTAAGCCTAAGCCTAAGCCTAAGCCTAAGCCTAAGCCTAAGCCTAAGCCTAAGCCTAAGCCTAAGCCTAAGCCTAAGCCTAAGCCTAAGCCTAAGCCTAAGCCTAAGCCTAAGCCTAAGCCTAAGCCTAAGCCTAAGCCTAAGCCTAAGCCTAAGCCTAAGCCTAAGCCTAAGCCTAAGCCTAAGCCTAAGCCTAAGCCTAAGCCTAAGCCTAAGCCTAAGCCTAAGCCTAAGCCTAAGCCTAAGCCTAAGCCTAAGCCTAAGCCTAAGCCTAAGCCTAAGCCTAAGCCTAAGCCTAAGCCTAAGCCTAAGCCTAAGCCTAAGCCTAAGCCTAAGCCTAAGCCTAAGCCTAAGCCTAAGCCTAAGCCTAAGCCTAAGCCTAAGCCTAAGCCTAAGCCTAAGCCTAAGCCTAAGCCTAAGCCTAAGCCTAAGCCTAAGCCTAAGCCTAAGCCTAAGCCTAAGCCTAAGCCTAAGCCTAAGCCTAAGCCTAAGCCTAAGCCTAAGCCTAAGCCTAAGCCTAAGCCTAAGCCTAAGCCTAAGCCTAAGCCTAAGCCTAAGCCTAAGCCTAAGCCTAAGCCTAAGCCTAAGCCTAAGCCTAAGCCTAAGCCTAAGCCTAAGCCTAAGCCTAAGCCTAAGCCTAAGCCTAAGCCTAAGCCTAAGCCTAAGCCTAAGCCTAAGCCTAAGCCTAAGCCTAAGCCTAAGCCTAAGCCTAAGCCTAAGCCTAAGCCTAAGCCTAAGCCTAAGCCTAAGCCTAAGCCTAAGCCTAAGCCTAAGCCTAAGCCTAAGCCTAAGCCTAAGCCTAAGCCTAAGCCTAAGCCTAAGCCTAAGCCTAAGCCTAAGCCTAAGCCTAAGCCTAAGCCTAAGCCTAAGCCTAAGCCTAAGCCTAAGCCTAAGCCTAAGCCTAAGCCTAAGCCTAAGCCTAAGCCTAAGCCTAAGCCTAAGCCTAAGCCTAAGCCTAAGCCTAAGCCTAAGCCTAAGCCTAAGCCTAAGCCTAAGCCTAAGCCTAAGCCTAAGCCTAAGCCTAAGCCTAAGCCTAAGCCTAAGCCTAAGCCTAAGCCTAAGCCTAAGCCTAAGCCTAAGCCTAAGCCTAAGCCTAAGCCTAAGCCTAAGCCTAAGCCTAAGCCTAAGCCTAAGCCTAAGCCTAAGCCTAAGCCTAAGCCTAAGCCTAAGCCTAAGCCTAAGCCTAAGCCTAAGCCTAAGCCTAAGCCTAAGCCTAAGCCTAAGCCTAAGCCTAAGCCTAAGCCTAAGCCTAAGCCTAAGCCTAAGCCTAAGCCTAAGCCTAAGCCTAAGCCTAAGCCTAAGCCTAAGCCTAAGCCTAAGCCTAAGCCTAAGCCTAAGCCTAAGCCTAAGCCTAAGCCTAAGCCTAAGCCTAAGCCTAAGCCTAAGCCTAAGCCTAAGCCTAAGCCTAAGCCTAAGCCTAAGCCTAAGCCTAAGCCTAAGCCTAAGCCTAAGCCTAAGCTAAGCCTAAGCCTAAGCCTAAGCCTAAGCCTAAGCCTAAGCCTAAGCCTAAGCCTAAGCCTAAGCCTAAGCCTAAGCCTAAGCCTAGCTAAGCCTAAGCCTAAGCCTAAGCCTAAGCCTAAGCCTAAGCCTAAGCCTAAGCCTAAGCCTAAGCCTAAGCCTAAGCCTAAGCCTAAGCCTAAGCCTAAGCCTAAGCCTAAGCCTAAGCCTAAGCCTAAGCCTAAGCCTAAGCCTAAGCCTAAGCTAAGCCTAAGGCCTAAGCCTAAGCCTAAGCCTAAGCCTAAGCCTAAGCCTAAGCCTAAGCCTAAGCCTAAGCCTAAGCCTAAGCCTAAGCCTAAGCCTAAGCCTAAGCCTAAGCCTAAGCCTAAGCCTAAGCCTAAGCCTAAGCCTAAGCCTAAGCCTAAGCCTAAGCCTAAGCCTAAGCCTAACCCTAAGCCTAATCATCATCCTCAGTAGCCCTCCAATCCTCCTTATCCTCTTTACCTCATTTTTCAACGTCGTCCCACTATTACTCACCGACCTCATTCGTCCTCATTCTTCTTACATTCTTTATTTCCTCATTTCAATTCTTTACCTTCTTCTACACTCATCCCTCATTATCCTCATTTTCCTCACCTACCTCATATGCCACCTCACAGTCTCATTCATCGCACTCCTGCACCGCACACATACCTATCTCCTCACCACCCCAGTCATCCTTTCCCTCTTCCTAACAGGAACAACTCACTTCTTCTACCCGCGTACCGGGGAGATTCGAACCTGCGAGAGCAAAACCGACACTCTCCATAAGCTGACCATCCACAACCACTACGCTACCACGCGGGTAATTCTTCATTTAAAGGTGCGGCCTATGTCTATGGTCTAAAACGCTTTTCCCCCTCTACTACAATGACTTCAACATTTTCAAAGCCGCGTTATGTAATAAAAATTGCGCCTCAACTCCGTAAACAGTCACCTACTTTCCTACACCTTATCTAACTCCTCCACTGCCTACCCCACATACCACATCCAAGCGAACAAATGTACCATGCATAACCTATGCTTACTCGCTCAACGCCAACGACTCCCTTTACATATTACCACTCATCTACACCTACACTCACTATGCTTCCCTACAACTTCCTTCCTACAAAACACATACACTCCTAAATTTCTCTACTCTTCTAACATACACAACTCCCACCACGCTACAACCTTAATCCTACTTACACAATACTACCTTCTTCTATACCCGTCCCGCTTTTCCCTTTCAACGCCTACTTACCCTCTTCATTTAAAACAAGGCTTCCATCGCCTTGATACACTTACACGTGCTACTCGCCTTCATCACCAACCATCACTCACATACTACACTATTACCTCTTAACATGGCACACACACTGCTCACATATCCACCCGCAACTTTCCCTACTCTACCCCGCACAACCATCACAAAATCCTTAACGCAACACTTGTCCAACTTTTCAACCTAAACGACCCAGCACTACCAATTCCAACGTTTACACGCCCAGAATCCCACATCACAACACTTCTCAAACCACTACACCAACCTCCCCAACACTAACGCTAATTCTGAAATTGCCTCAACCCATCATTCCCTAACTCTTCTTACCATTTCTCGCACAACACACCATAAATCTCCATTGCCTTCACTCGTACAACGACCTACAAATTTCCACCCACAATACTGCACTACTTCATCCTATACATAAACATTAATAACAAAAAAATCCTCCAAAAACACACAAGTCTCCTTCATCATTCACTCTTCTCCTAATCATACCCTTCGCCGATACAAACAAACACCCTTGCACTCCGTCCCACAATTACAAACACATTATACAACTACCTACACACTGCCTTCCTATCTTCTTTTCTGTATCGCAAACCTGTCCACACCGACATCTTACTCGTAAAATCTCTACACAGTATTCATTCGTCTCCTTCTCTTTTCACACTTCGTAATTTTCTTCAACGACTCACTACTCATACTCATTAACGCCACATCAAATCATAAACACACTATGCAAAACCTCTCTGATTACACACCCTACTCGTATGTCCCTGAATTCACGACCATTTCACAGCAACTCATTTTTTAAACAACGCCGTCCAACATTTTTACTCCACCTCTACGGCACATTCTCCTCCTATTACATCTACAACAATGCACTACCCGGGCTACTTCTCCCCAAATTATACACTAACGTCCTCTACCTAAACACAAAACTTTTCGCGATGCTTCCATCTCGCCTACATCAAACAAATTTCCTTCACAGAACATGCTCCGCTGACGCCTTTTCCCTATGCTTCTTCTTCAATTTTTTCCACATAACTACACGTTACACTACTCCCCATTACGAAAACGCAGACCACAACACCTCTTCTCCCCTTACGCTAAACGTTAGACGTCGTCACAAGCTACACTACAAACTACTTTTACTCCTATGTACTTCTTCGAATTAATCCTAACATACTGCGCTGCAAATACGATCCTACTCGTCTTTAACCAACTATTCTATCCTACTTGCTATTCATGTTTCCAATAAACATGTTCGTATCTTCTATTTTGCAGAACTAATTTACTGCGCTTTTCTCTTCCTTTACTATTATTCGTACGCGTTTGCGATTTACACAACCTTTTCTTTCCTATTTCAACGCATTTTCCTCCTCTTACTTACTACCACTGCACAGGTTACACTTCACTTTTCATACACCTACCTTTACCTTCTACGCCACATACAGACTGTTGCCTTGAATTTCTACTACTTCTGCCATACATTCACACACATTGCTCTCGACAACTATCCTACCGCGCAACTGCCTTTCCATACCCCACTTAACCTAACACTTTTCATTACGTCGCGTCAACCTAACTACTGCCTTTCCACAGGTAAGACCTATTTCTCACTCTTCTGCTTCACGTACAGTCAATACACATGCACCTTATGCCTCAACAATCTCTTGTCTCGGATTGCACTTTCTCGCCGCTTTCCCGGATATCCCTTCTTAACGTTCATTGCCGTTTTTCCACATAAGCCACTATATTATAAGGCTACACTTTACCTTCCTACTACACGCATTAACCTACACACTTACAAACAACTACTTCTATACAATCAACTTGTTGCGGTGGAAGCGCTGTTAGACTAAGACGCCGTGCTACCGTGGTAGAAGCTTTATTAGTACAGTTTTCAATGCTTATATAGTACAATATAGGTCGTGCGAGATGTGCCCTTTAATCCGCTTAGTGGGAAGTCATTGTGTTCAAAGGTCAAGTCACCTTTACCACCATAAATCATTCACGGTGAGGTTACACCTGGCAGATTTCGATGATTTATGACTGTTTTGAACTTGCCGACTCATTGTAGAGTTAATCGGGCATGGGAACGAAGCTTAATAAATGGACAGTGATATGCAGGTTCATTACGGTAATTTATGGCTGTAACAACCCTGCCGCCCCACCAGTTGGGTATATCAGAGCCAATCCTTGTTCTAATAGGTGTACCTTCGCAACAGGCCTGGTGATGTCTCCTTTCGCAGTCCTGAGACGTACGGTGCGAATGAGATTGTCGGAGCCTGGGAGTACTTGAAGTATCCTGGCCATTGCCCAGCGTATCCTCGGTACGTTTTCCTCTGCAACCAATACTATATCGCCAACCATTGGCGATGGTTTCACTCCACACCATTTCTTCCTCACAGAGAGTGTGATGACGTACTCAGTACGCCATCGTTTCCAGAAATGATTGACCAATCGTTGTTGGTACTTCCATCTGCTTTGTAACTCGATGTTTGTTTGTTGATGAGCATACGTCTCACTCTGCGACCGTCTTTGGTCGGGGAACTCCAGGTATTCTCTTCCGATGAGAAAATGGAACGGAGTTAAAGCGTTTAAGTCTTTCGGATCTTCGCTAACAAATGTCAGCGGCCGGGCGTTAACCTTTGCCTCCACCTCGGCTAGCACTGTACCCATCTCTATTTCAGTCAGCAGTGCATGGCCTAAAACCTTTCGCAAGGCGGACTTTACCGACCGAACAAGTCGTTCCCAGTATCCGCCGGTCCACGGTGCTCTCTCAGTGATGAATCTCCACGTAATGCCTTCCGATGACATCCTTTATCTAGATTTATTTAATCTTGTCTAGATTTCTTCCATTAAACAATCGCCGAATTTCTTTATCCGCGGCTTTGAACGTGGAGAAATTGTCAGACTGCATTAACAACGGTCTCCCGCGACGTGCTGCGAAGCGTCGCAGTGCCAATAGAAATTGGTCAACTGACATATTCATAACCAATTCTATATGCACCGCTCGTACAGTCATGCAAGTGAATAGGCAGACGTAAGCCCTTGTACATCTCTTTCCATATTTCACATACAAGGGACCAGCAAAGTCCACGCCTGTCCTTTCAAAAGGAAATGCTTGGGTGATCCTCTCTTCCGGTAATGATGCCATCTTCTGCACAAATGGACCTGATGCAAACCGCCTACATATCACACATTCTCTCACGATACGTTTGACAATACTCCTGGCCTTTAGGATCCAAACCCTTTGGCGAAGTGTTCCTAATGTGTGCTCGATCCCGGCGTGCATTTGTCGTTCATGACGACTTCTTACGAACAAGTCCACCACCAAATGTTTGTGGGGCAAAATGATCGGATGTCGAGCATCATATGACAGCTCTGACCTTTCAATGCGGCCTCCCACTCGTAGTAACCTGTCTTCCGTAAGAAAAGGATCGAGTTGAGATATTCTGCTGGAATTCGGCAGTTCTCGACCTGAGCTCAAAAGCTCTATTTCTGACTTGAAGGCTTCCGTTTGCACAAGCCGAAACCATCTCGTTTCTGCATTGCGCAGCTCCATTGTTGTTAAAGGCCCGAACTGACGGTTTGAACGGGAGCACCTACCGTTGTTCGCAAACCGCAAGCACATCGCTGTCACCCTGATAAGACGATTAAATCGTCCGTACCTTTCCGCTAAGCACTCTACCCTCTCTTCATTATCCAATTGCACTTGAAGAAGCTTTACAGATGGTACTTCATTCGACACATCTCTTCTCGCGCGTTTCTTAGGCCACATGCCTTCTTTGATCAGCCAGGAAGGCCCGTGCCACCAAACGGCTTCTCCCTTTAACTTCTTTATTGTGCATCCACGACTCAGCAGATCGGCTGGATTATGCTTTGTTGGACAGTGTCTCCATTGACTAGGTTCAGTCAACTGGTGGATTTCCTCCTCGCGATTGCGAACAAACTGCTTCCAGTTGCCAGGAGCACCATTGATCCATGCCAAAGCAGTTTCACTATCGCTCCAATAAAATACCGATTCTATTGGCCATTTCAGCTGGTCTTTGACGAAGCTAGTTAGTCTGGCTCCCATGAGCGCCCCTAACAGCTCCAATCTCGGCAAAGACACCCTCTTTACTGGCGCCACCCTGGATTTCGCCATTATAATGTTCGTGAAGTACTTACCATTGTCGGCTTTCATCTTCAGGTATACTACAGCCCCGTAAGCCACCTCAGAGGCGTCGCAGAATGTATGCAACTGTACCTGTTTTCGATCATCATGCTGGGATAATCTGAACGACCGTTCCACTCTGACTTCCGCCATCAGGGGAAACTGTCTTTTCCAGCGAGTCCAGTTCGCCACAATGTCCTCAGGGATCATTTCATCCCATTGTGTGCCGCGCAACCACAATTTTTGCAATAGGACTTTGGCAATTACCACAAAGGGCGCTAGCCAACCGAGTGGATCAAATACACTCGCAACCACCTTCAGCAATTGCCTTTTCGTGTCCAGTGACCACGTATCCAAATTGGGCGCCTTAACGGCTAGCGTATCATTTACGCGGTCCCACAACAATCCCAAGGTGTTCACCACCTTTTCTGCGTTGCTTCCTGGACAAGTCCGTTCGATCAGGTTGTTAAGCGCTGAGCAACTGCTGGACCACTTTGTCAGCACGAAACCTCCTTGTTGCATCAGCTCCTTCGTATCGTGAACCAACTCTGTCACGTCCTTTTGACTGTCACAGCTGGTGACTAAGTCGTCGACGTACATATTGTCAAGTATTTCTGTTGCAGCCCTGGGATGCTGTTCACTTTTCATTTGGGCGTGATGCCTGATAACCGCCAACGCTAGAAAGGGAGAGCATTTCAGTCCAAAGCAAACCCTTTTGAATCGATAAATTGTCGGTTCATTATTAGTATCCAAGTCGCGCCATAAAAACCGAACCACGTCTCGATCCTCTTCGTGCAAGCCGATTTGCATGAACATCTTCTCTACATCAGCTTGTATTCCAATTTGGAACCGTCGGAATCGGATCAGTATTCCAATCAAATCTTTCTGCAATACTGGTCCTGATTCCAACTGATCATTCAGTGAGATACCACGAAAACTTGCTGAGCCATCAAATACGACCCGACATTTTGTAGTGGACTTGTCACTTCTTACCACTGCATGGTGGGGCAAGTACCATTCTTCACCTCTGACGGCTGTCTTCTGTGAAGCATCTTCGACCCAGTCATTAGTTATGTATTCCTTCATAGCGGCTAAATATGCGGGAGCTTCTCTGTTCCTTTTCAGCAACCGCCTTTCCGTCTGCTCTAGCCGTTGCTGTGCAGACTGCAGATTGTTAGGTAAATTCTTCGCTACCTTCCATGGAAGTTTCACAATATATCGCTCTCCATCAAAGGCGACAGACTTCTGAAATCTTTCCATTACTATTGAAGGCTTTTCCGTAGAGTCATCATTATCCAACACGCCGATTGCATCCAGTTGCCAAAACCTTTTTAGCATTGAATCAGCTGACTCCTGTACGGCAATGTGTAGTGTCCTGGTATGTCCATGCGCTGGACGTTCACCTACTTTGCCGCATAAAATCCAACCCAGTGTAGACTGAACCGCGATCGGTTCATGTTTCTTACCTCGCCGAACGACATTTAGCATGAAATCATAGTAGTGGTCCATGCCTACCAGGACATCCACTTCCGGTTTTACGCGTGGGAACTTGTCTGCTAGTCTTAGGCCACGAATATGTGACCACTTCTTCTGCAATAGCGGTTGAGGCTCCAATGCAGAGCTGATGCGACGTACACACAGGGCTCCTACCGTCTGACCGGTGTCGCTTTCATTACCTATTGCTTTCAGTGTGAAGAATACATTCCGCGCCTTTTCAGGGGGTCCTCTGCGCTTCCCAAACGTGGCTATGCGTATGTTTTCCGTCTGGCCTTGAAGTCCCAAGTCATCGGCCAACTGTTTTCGAATGAAGGATCGCTGCGATCCTGCATCGAAGATGCAAGTTACTACAGCCATGTTTCCATTAGGACCACAAAGCTTCGCTCTAGCCGTTTGTAGCCATATTGTAGCCCTTTCTCTTTGTCGAATAAGTCCAACTTTGACCTGTCTAGCGCCATCATCCCCGTGCAGTAGCGGGTGATGAAGGCGCTGGCATTGATGTATTCCACAAGCCTTTGTCGACGGGCACTTCTGTGAACGATGACCCGTTTCTAGACAAATGAAGCATAAGCCGCCTTTACGCGCTGCCTTCCATCTGTCTTCCACTGACGTTGCCAGCTTAGGGCAACTGAGTATTTCGTGCCTCTTGTGGCACAATGCACAGGATACGACCTGGGCCTCTTTAGTTATCAGTGCAGCTGTTGAATGGAGCTTCCTCGGAGGCGAACGATTCTTCACTGCTTTATATGACCTGTTGGCGCTGTCCACAGATTCTTCTACCTCCACCTGGGTCAACAGGAAATGGAAGAACATGTCCAGGGAAGCCTTTTCCCCTACAGCAGAAGAAAGTTTTTTCTCCCAGGCCTTTTGCAGGCTCTCAGGCAGTCTTTCCTTAAAGATCGTCAGCAAGATCTCCGCTGCTGAGAGTTCGTTCGCTGATGGATTGCGCCCCAACGCTATCAGCGCTCTAACATGCAGGCTGATTTGGTCATGGAATTGGCGTAGTTCTGAAGCATCCGCATGGTCACCACACTTCCCTGTTGCCAACAGCTCTTTAATGTGGGCTTCCACAATTGCACGCGGGCGTCCAAATCTACCCTTCAGTACGTCAACCACCATGGCGTAGTTGGCGTTTGTCATGCTGAAGCCTTCTACCGCTTTCAATGCATTGCCAGTCAATGCAGAACGTAGATACACTAGTTTGGTGACGTCGCTCAGTTCCTGTCGGCAATGCACGCTAGCATCGAACTGATCCCAAAATGAGGTGAACTCCAGCAAGTTCCCTCCAAATTTTGGCAAACTCCACTTTGGCAAGAGCGGTCCAGACACTGCACTTGCCTTTGACGTGGTGTCACTCTCCTGAGCTAGTGTATCTTTTGCTGATCTTAAGACATAGTCCCTCGCTTGGACCCGTAGCTCACGGACTTCGCCTTCAAAGCACATCCAGGAATTCAGTTCTTCAGTTAACTGATCTTCATCGGCCAATAACTGCTCAATCTTCTCCTGCACATCATTCGCTTTGTTCATATAGTCAGTGAGCGACCTTTCCATGTCTTCCACGAGAGATGCTTTCTTCTCAGACGCCATTGCTTCTAGTAGTTCACGCTTCATATAAGTCACTCGAGACTTTAGTCCTGCTCGGGACCTCTTCAACCGTTCCATATCGGTTTGGGACAGCATCAAACGAACAGAAACCAGAACGAACTACTACAATGTCCTGAATGAAGCCTGCTTTGTCTTAAAGCAGCAGCAAAGGATCACCAGAGATCCGGCTCGGAGGACCAAAATGTTGCGGTGGAAGCGCTGTTAGACTAAGACGCCGTGCTACCGTGGTAGAAGCTTTATTAGTACAGTTTTCAATGCTTATATAGTACAATATAGGTCGTGCGAGATGTGCCCTTTAATCCGCTTAGTGGGAAGTCATTGTGTTCAAAGGTCAAGTCACCTTTACCACCATAAATCATTCACGGTGAGGTTACACCTGGCAGATTTCGATGATTTATGACTGTTTTGAACTTGCCGACTCATTGTAGAGTTAATCGGGCATGGGAACGAAGCTTAATAAATGGACAGTGATATGCAGGTTCATTACGGTAATTTATGGCTGTAACACAACTTTTCTTTCGAACATACTTTCCAACCTTCTTCATACATTTCTTCATTCACCCTGCTCTACTACACCTACAGCTTTACCTAACCCACAAGCGACCTTCATCACATCTTCTTTACATATTTTCATAAATTCCACATTTACACATCACCCGTATATCATACCTGCTCATCCTTTACAACACGGTACATTGTACTCTTCGTTCTCTTTACTTCTTTTCAGGTTCTTTCTCTTCAATTACATTACACCAGGCTATGCTACTACACGGTATACGTACAGACCGCTACTTTTCTACGCAGGAAACTTTTCTGACCTCTTACGGACGCTGAGTAACAGTCGGGAACTTTGTAGACTTTCTCAATGAACAACTCAACAATGTCTCCGTCAGAAGTGTACGTTTATATCAAAAAGCTCATGCGAAACAAAAACTGGGATTTTTGGAAAGACAACGTTCATTTACTCTTGCAATTACATGGCCTATTTGGTTTCGTCGATGTAACAGAAAAATGCCCAGATTTTAAACATGAGGACCCTGTACCCGCTGAACCTGATGCCACGCTGCTACTGTTCAAGAAGAAATGGACGCATGCAAACTTCATTCTCTCCACGAATATACAGAAACACATACGTCGCCAAGTTCGCGTTTCTCAACCTGCCAAACATATGTCCGACAAGTTGGTCTCAACACACGAACTATTCTGTGCACATCTACTCGATCGTTTAAGTAACGCATTTTTCTCAGCTCCTAAACACCCTACTGCTACTTCTTTGCTGTATATTGATACGTTGCAACGAAAGTTTCATCTATCTTTTACGAGACCACGAAACAGTTGGGATTCCAAATACCACAAAAGGTATTGCTGCTTCGCATCACGTCGACGATCCCGCCAGAACACAAATCTGTACGGCAAATTTGTGAGGCAACACCGCCAGCCGAAAGAAATTCATCACATTTCATTATGCGCCTGCTAATATCGAACGTAATCGACAAATCTGATAAACATAATACACCGCCATTGTCTGTGACATGCGCCACTGACTTCACCTACTGCCTTTCCAATGTGACTTGTAAGCAAAGTTTTCCATTTACATGTCCACAATGCGGATAACGATTTCATATTGCGGCAAACTGCCTCTCACCTGATAAACGTTACACTAATTCGACTACACGATTCTTTGCATCCGTGTTCACAGGCGTCACCCACCATTCCTCTACTCACGACTGCAACTACGATACCGCAGCCACACTGCACATAATAATACATCGGCTATTTTTCTCTACGTATTAACGGTCTGCGACGCCGACTGCAGTCTACATCGGCCATGCACGAACAATTCAACCTATTGCAAAAGGATCAATCACGATACAAGTAAGAATTATAAGAAAAAGGCTGGAAAATCACTTCTGCGACGTCATAAACTTGCCGGATATATGTATGAATCTGTTCACGGAAGCTACCACTCTTCACCGCGGATGCAACTGCAGTCTACTTATATCGACTTTCCGCTGTAAACTTGAAGGTAAAAATTTTCATCACTGCACATTGTCGTTATTATGGACTTCACATATTAAACATCCGAATAAGAAAACGACCTCGTTCAATTGCTGCTGCCGCGTCTCTACGTGGAGTTATGCAGTTATACAATGCAAAAATCGGACAGCACAAACTGCAGAATGCGCTCAATGTCCTTAACCACTTAGGGAATTCCTGTCACCGCTAAACTTAAGGAACTGAGTTAACCCTGCACTTACTGCTAGCAAACCTTAAATACTTTCGGCATTCGCAGGGACCCTCCAAATACAACTGCACTGTCCCTTAACGCTGACGTCTGCGGACCTATGCACTTGGCTTCATTGTGAGGTGCCACCTATTTCTCTGTTTTCAAGGACCACTACTATACGTTTCCACGAGTCTTTTCCTTCTTACATAAGTGCGAAGTTGCGGCTAACCTGAAGCAATTTTTCCACGAAGCACAGACAGCAGGTCACACAGTAGTTCCACTTCGACCTGACAACGGCACTGACTTCGACAATGTGCAAGTACAGAATATTTTGCCAACTACACCAGTTACCTTTCTCTCGTCAATGCCGTTCACACAGCAGCAAAATGGTGGTTCGGATATGGAAAATAGAACACCTACCTTGGGCGCTCGCACAATGCTGCAGGCACACGAATTGCAAAAGTTCATATGGGCCAAACCGTTTTCAACTGCACCGTACATTTAGAATTCAACAGGTCAAACTCCAGAACACGGAAAATGGCCTTATGAACACTGGGATAATCCATCTGCACCAAGACTGCACCACCTAACACTTTTCGGAACAAAAGCTTTCGTCTATTTTACGGAGCAACAACGTCATTAATCGAGCCGTAAGAGCAAGAAAGGCCTGCCGGTTGTTTATGTAAGCTTCCAGGCGTTTCGCATATTCATACAAACACTACGCAACGTTGTTCACAGTTGCCATGTGCTGTTTGCGGAATAAACGTTGCTACAAGCTGAACGACTGGTGCTCTCCATAAATGATGACGGTTTGAACACAGACGACGAAAATGATGACTCCGTGAAAGTAAACATGCAATGGCCTGAAACTGCAAAAGCGTATGCCCCTGCACATTAACAGGACAACTATACCAATCAGAATGCTCAGGACCTTGCGGTTGGCGCATAAACTCGTATTCTACGGAAACACTAGCACCTACAAATGCCAGTTCGCTTTGACGATTACGTACTTACTACTATTGAAAGTGAGAATCCTAATTCGCACGCACAGGCTATGCACACTGCAGAATATACGCACTCGGCAACAGCCATGAAGGAGGTAATGCAATCCTTAGCGGACATTCTCAGGTGAACTTTCGTAAACTTCCCTGTGACAATCGGACAAACGAGACTCAACTATCCCTACGTTTTCCGTATCAACACAAAACTGGATGGCACTGGTGACCGCTACAAACCACGTCTTGTGGCTAAACGTTTCGCACAAAAGTACGGCACTGACTACGATGAAACATTCACTCCCATTGCACATTTTGACACTGTACGTACAATAGTGCCTATTGCTGCGAATGAACGACATCTTTTGAAACACTTGGACGTCAAAACAGCTTTCCTATATGCATCCTTGGAAGACGACACATACATATGCAGCAACCTGAAGGATTCCATGACGTTTGCCGCCGTGCGCACAAACTACAGCTATGCGTGTACGGCTTGAAACAAGCATCACGTAGCTGGAATAATCCTTTCAAAGAATTTATTCCTATGCTACCATAGCAGCAGTCCTATGCGGACCTATGCCTCTTTGCACAGATACAGAACGACAGTAACTTAATCATTGTGAATTATGTTCACGACGCACTTGTTCCCGGAACAAACTATGAAGTGGTCGATAAAGTTCTCACATAGCTGCAGCATGAATTCTAAATCACCAATGCTTCCCTGGACTGCTTTCTGGTCATGCACATTACACGCCAAACTTATGGTTCTGTGTTCATCGCCCACACTGGATATTGTAAACGAATTTTAAATTTCTTCACAATGCCAAGAGCAAACTAACTATCGACAACGTGCGTTTAATCCACACAATCACAGGAAGCACTGCACGAAATCGTGCCGTATCGCAGGGCAGTACACAGTCTCATGTATTTGACTCTTGCCACTAGACACGACATCGCGTTTCCTGTCTGTACACTATCGCAAAAGCTCCACTTGCCAACAAAACCCCATTGCCAAGCTGTTATGCGCAATTCTACATATTTGCGTGGAACGTCGGACGTCGAAACTTCGTATTTATCGATAGCCTATCCTACATATCTGGAGGCACACAGCTATGCACATCTTGCAGCTCACGAAAATACGTGAAAATCTACAAGTGCAGTTGGGTACTACTACAGTGTGCGTATCATCACTTCGCTAACTAACAAGCAGCGATTGACAGCTTTGTCGACTTGTGAAGCCCAATACATTGCTGCACGTGAAGCACCAAAGGAACTTGTTTGCCTGACTGGATTGTTCAAAGAACTAGGAATGTAATTAAGGAAGCCACTTCTCAACATCGACAATGCTCGAGCACAAAACTCCAGCAGTTATCCTGATTTCCACAAGCGAACGACACACGATGCAGTGTACTAACTCTTTGTGGAGTACAGGTTCCTACATAGAGACTTACATGTTCAACAAGTCGCAAGCGTGATTCACTTCGCCTACGTCATAACATAGCCACTTCGTCACATCCGTTTTCAGCAACTTTGCCACGGATTGGGAGTCCGTCAGGTTTCGCAACTTGACGCACGCGTGTCTATTGGCACATATTAATACTTTTCAAACTACACTTAACTGGGACTTAGTTAATTTGACAGCAACTGTTGATACATTGCCGCTTAACACACCACCTTTATGCCATACCTCTTTAGCCTTTACAACAGCTCATAGTGTACTCTTCGTTCTCTTTGCTTCTTTATCGGTTGTCTCTTTATTTCCATTAAAGCACGCTCTGCTACAACAACAACTCCGCCATAACACACTTTCATTATTTTCCTATATCCTCCTACACTTCACTTAATATTCACGATCATTCACTGAAACGCTGCTGCAATTCCTGCAAACTATTAAGTCTTCCTTGGACTTTGGGAACACGTCAACACGCCGCCGACCAGTCTTCGGCGATCCACTTTGCCGCATCCAATCACCGTAAGCCTATCGTCGTTCGCCGTCGGCTCAGTTATTGGCTGCGGCAAATTGACGCGAGTGGCGAGTCGCTTACGGTGTTTGTCTACGTCGAGTTGACGCACATGGCGATTCGCTTAGACCCCTCACGGTGATTCACCCTGTCACCCGTACGGTGATTCGCTCTGCCACCCTCACGGTGATTCGCTCACGTATTGCTTATGCAATAGGTATTATGTATTGGTCTTTTAAAAGTTATGTTCCACGGGATATGTGAATTTTGCGAAACAACTTACACATTTCTGCAAACCCGTTCATTGAATGCTTTTATTTACGCCAAATGCACAGCTATCGCGTACTGCCCTTGTACCCGTCATCTGTGCAAAACATAAATTTGTCGACTGCCCAGCCACTCAACAGTTCAGCAAGCTCACCTGCTACACCATCCGGGCTCGCGACATCAACTATCACGTACTCCCCTTGTAACCGGCAAGCCCCTGTCGCCCGCCCAGTCAGGCTTGCAAACAGAGACAGTCACCACCGCCCGACCGGTACTGTGGCGCAACACAAAAGGGCAGTACCCGAAAGCTCTGCTTTTGCAGAAAACAAACGCATTCCATGAACGGGGGAAATCCTTGTACATTAGTTGCTTCGCAGAAATGCACATACTCACTTGGAACACAACTATTAAAAGACCAATATACATTACCTATTGCGTAACCATTACGTATACACATTGAAAATTGGATGTCTTGTAACGGTAAATATTACGTATTGCGTAGTGAATATCGGGTTTCTCGTAACGGGTCTAGGCATGTACGATGTCTTCAACGGCTTGTGCCCGTTCTTTCGTATTCGAAGTGTCTGAAATTAACATAAACAACGCCCTACCAGCGGATGGACGGGCAGTTATTACGAAAATAACAGAACACTATAGAACTTTTTCGAAGCTTTCGGAACGGTCTTGTTCCGTCGTCAGCGATTTATTGGTTGTGTAAGGAACCCGGATCTCGATGGGTATATATAGGCTGTGTCGGTAGGTCAGTTTGTATGGTGCAACATTTGTTTTTATTAATAATTGCACTTCATACTTCACTGACTTCCCTTCCCTTGTCACGATTGATTGTCTCATTATTGTGGACGCATGTGCTTGTGGACATGCACTTGTGCATAGGATTATAGTGTTTAATTGAAAGGGGCGAGCGAAAAGGAGAGAAAAGATGGTAAACGGGATGTATAGTATACCTGTGTCCGAAGGATGCTCAGGATACCTGTGTACGTATTGCGTAAGCAATACGTCAGCGAATCACCGTGACCGTGACAGAACGAATCATCGTGAGGATTCATAGCGAATCACTCTGAGGGCTCTTCAGCGAATCGCTATGTGCGTCAACTCGACTTGACCAATCACCGTAAGCTAATCGACACGCGCACTAATTTGCCGCAGCCAATCATTAAACCGGCTACAAACGATGATTGGCCTGCCACTCCACGCTGATTGTCTGCGGCAAAATGATTTCACGGCGAATTTGGTCGCCAGCGAGTTGACGCCATTCGTTATACTTTACGTCCTGTTCTTCATTCTACATTCATTCCTATACTCCTCTTCACTATTTCCTACTTCTTATCTTATCCTATTCTTCTTTCTCTACCTTCACTGCGTCAATGCGCCTTCTTGCGTTTCCACCTCGGCGGACAAGCACACGTTTCCATCGACACAGACATCTGCTCATCGCAACATAACCGTCTTTGGCGATGCTCCATGCCTCTGTCGTGAAGGAAACTAACGACATGCTCTTCATCTGCTTTCATGTGCTTCACGGCTCACAAGTTCATTTCCGTTGCTTCGGTGTTACAAATTACGAATACTTTTCTAGGGAGACAATGGCTCCAAACCCTATGTCAATTCATCGGTCAGCGCACAGCTAAACACGTCTTCGTCGAGCACAATCCTGCACCTAACCATTCTTGTCGTCAAACCCACGTTGCGCTACCTAGCGCATGGCATTACGCTACAGGATCTATAGCGCAATTGTCATATTCCTTTGTCATTGTTCATGCATACTGCCCACCTTACACACTACACTCCTTTTCATGACTTCTTCTTCATTTCATAAACATCAACATTTACACTTACCATTTATGCTACCTGAGCATCCTTCGGACACAGGTATACTATACATCCCGTTTCCCATCTTTTCTCTCCTTTTCGCTCGCCCCTTTCAATTAAACACTATAATCCTATGCTAATACTTCTCTGCGCGACATCCTTTTTTTACCTCTACGCCCAACAACAATTCAGCGACGCCGCGGTGACCCTTGTGGAGAATAATACCTAAAATGACTCCATGGTGCGTAAAGATTAATATTCTACAGCGCGTACGAAAGGGTAACTACGAATGCACGACATATTTCTTCCATTTACTCTTACAATTTCACGGCAAACTACATGTCGTCCATGCTCCGCCAAATTATTCGGATTTACATCATCACGATCCTCTAATCGCTTAACCTATTGCCACACCGCAATTGTTCAGAAAGAAAGACAGCTACGCCAAGTGCATTATCACCTGCAATGTCCACAAACACATGCGTCGCAAACTTCCACTTCAACCTAATCAGCATATATGGGACTACTTGGACTAAATACACGGACAGCAATTCCTAACTTCTCCTTCTTTCTACTTAGCATGCTTTTATCGACTACATCATACATACATTTCACTTATTTCGATTACATCCATACCCCCCTCTAATTGAACATCGTTTCATTTCGCTTCGCTATTATTTAGCCCGCTACACCTGCACCATTTACGATGTTTCCTACAGGTCGGTCAGCGATGAACAGCTACATTCTTCCTATCGCCGAGACTCAAACGTAGACGGTCGACCTACCTGTTACCTACTCGCTATCAATTCAGACAATCATTACTACTTCTTCAGCTATACAGTTTAGTTGTCAACTGCTTTTGCGTTGTCCTTAACGCTCACTCTCCTTGCACAATTCACACACACTACTTCCTTCTTAACCACGATATACACTATCTACCGCTACCAAACATTTTTCTCAACTTTACACCTTCATTACGGTATTCGTTTCATTCCTCTTGCCTTGAACCAATTTTGCAACTACACCTGCATTACAACGATCCTTTCCTCTTTTACCTTTAACACACGAACAAACACTTGCACTTCCTATTTTCCACAAGCCGTATTCTCGCTTCGCATCACGGCCACGAATTAAACTAACCATCTATAAGCCGCCAATCGCGAGTCGCTCCATTTTCAAACGACCAAAACATCCATGAAACAATACATTTTCCAACCTGCGGCGGATATCTCTGCGGAAGATGTCACGAATCTAGTCGTTCTACTTTCCTAACCTTCACGCGATGAAGCGCTTTTCTTACCTCACGCAGCTATGCGGTGATCGTATTGTTACACACATGTACACCTATGCGTTCACGACTGTTCATACTCATGTTTTTTCGGTTCACGTTCCTTGTTTCCTGACCTTCTAAGACGCATTTATCGACAACTACATTCTCATTCTGTACTGCATATTTCCGTCAATCGCTTTACACTACGCATACACAATATCCCCTCCTTTGCCTACATTTCTAACGTTCCACATACTTTTACTATCACAATACACCTTCTACACACTTCGTAACACAACTACACGTATAACACTTACTTCTCCACATTTCACACAAACTACCATAACATATGACAATTATACACTTCCTTCATCGAAACTTCACTCTTCCACTGCACTCGACTAGCCTACCTTGTTTTCGCACTACTTTCACACGTACTCTCCACTTCCAACGAGATCAAGGCGATTATTCCACTGCACTCTTACATCCTTCCCCACCTTTTCTTCCACCATACCTCTGATGGATGACCTGAAAATATGTTCATTCTACGTACTCCATTAACTACCATACTATGACTTCCCCCTCTTCCTACACGTCACACTCGATTTCCCCATAAGCCTAACCACACGACCACGACAACCATTTCCCACATGCCCACGGTCCCACGCGCGCTACCGCCACCTCCATCTGCCATGGCCTACGCCCGGGATCCCATCCGCACCAAAGCCCGCGCTTCCTAACGCGCCACCGCCTACGCTACTGCCACCGCATCGGCCACACTAAGACCAGCGCTCCCACGCGCCAACGCCCAAAAGTCCACGCTAAGGGGCAAACGACCCCACGCCTACTCTACGGCCTACGCTCCAACGAGTGCGCCGGCCTGCGCTCACAACCGCGCTCTTCCCAGCACTCCTGCCCCCACTAGCTCGCCTGCCTCGCTCCAGGCCGCCCTCCAAACCGCGTCACTACCCGCGCTCACGCCCGCGCTCCACCCAGCGCTACCACAGCGTGCCCGCCCACGCTCTGGCACGCACTACTACCGCCCAAAACTCCACGCTACTGCGCAAACGACCCCGCGCGAACTTGTCGACCGCCGATCCAACCTGCGCTCACACCACTGCTCCTGCCCCAACTATCTCTCTCGCTCCTGCCTCCCTCCAGGCAGCTCGACCTCCCACGCTCCTACCCACGCTCACGCCCGCGCTCCGACCGGCGCTACCGCCGGCGCTCCCACCAGATGTACTGCCCGCGGTCAAGCCTGCGCTAACGTCTGCGCCTCGTCAGGCGCTCGGGCCACAGAGCCACGTGGCGCATCCGCCCACGCATCCGCCCACGCAACCACCCACGCAAACGCCCACGCAACCGCCTACGCAACCGCACACGCATCCGCCTACGCAACCGCCTACGCAACCGTCTACGCATCCGCCTACGCATCCGCCTACGCAACTGCCTACGCATCCGTCTACGCATCTGCCTACGCATCCGCCTACGCTTCCTCCTACGCATCCGCCTACGCTTCCTCCTACGCATCCGCCTACGCATCCGTCTACGCATCTGCCTACGCATCCGCCTACGCTTCCTCCTACGCATCCGCCTACGCATCCGCCTACGCATCTGACTACGCATCTGACTACGCATCCGCCTACGCATCCGACTACGCTATCCGCCTACGCATCCGACTACGCTATCCGGCCCAATCCGCCGCTCACACCACGGTCCGGCCCACGCCCACTGCAACGCTCACGCCCGCACTCCTACAAGCTCTCCGCCCGGCGATCACTTCTGCCTGAGCGCCCTGCGCTCGGGAAAGGGCTCCGTACCCCCGCTCCAGCCGGCGCTACCGCAAGCCCTACGGCCGGCATCCACCCACCACCACCGCCCGCGCTCCAACCCGCGCCCACGACCGTGCCCGTTCCCGCGCACGACCTCCCGCCAACGCCCGCACCCACGGTCACGCACACTCATATCCTCATCCTCACTCTGACCTTCATCATACCTCCTCATACTTCATCATTCATTGCTCTTCCATCCTCCCAATGACCGTCGTCCCTCTACCTTCCTCCATCATTCCTCTTCCATCTTCAAGTAATTTAACACAGGAAATGTTTGCCATATCCTGGATTCGAACTTCTGCGCACGTAACTGCTGCACGCAGTAGTACAACCGCTCGGCCATCAGGCGAAGTAGGCATGCGTGCTAATTGTCGTACTAGTTTCATTGCATATTCTACCCCCCACATTCGCATTCTCTCCTTCTTCACTTAACGCACATCTACATTTCCTCATTTTTATTAACGCTTCACCTTCAATGTCCATTTTGACTACAAGCTTACATCTATATCTATGCTACATTACACAATTCCCAATCATCCTTCCATTCCCCCTACCTGTTTCCTTCAAACTTTACACTACACCTCACTTATGCTACATTTACGTATTCCATTCATTCTATCTATACTAACTACACTTCACATTCCCACAACAACATTTCTGCCAACTACTGTTCTTCCCAAGCTATATGCCAAATGCATCGTATATCAATAGCACTTCCTCGTTCCAATGTCCGTTGCTTCCTTTCACCACAAGCATACTCTGCGGACAATGTTCGTAATGCCAACTTCTCACATGAATCCCACACGCACAGCAAACAAATTTTATTCGCGTTCCTCTACATGCACATACACTCTTTGTCCTCTGCTCCGTGTGTACGTCACCTTCTTCTGCCATACATTCACTCTCATTCCTTTCAACACCTCTCCTACCGCGCAACGACCTTTACATACCCCACTTCACCTAACACCGTTCATTACGGCCGCGTCAAGCGAACTAAAGCCATTCGACAACGAAAGACCTTTTTCTCCCTCTTCTGCTTCAACGGGGCCTTAATTCACATGTGCCTTAAGCCTAAACAAACTCTTATCTCGGATTTCACTTTCTCGCCGTTTTCCCGGAAATCCGTTCTTACCATTCATTAGCCTTTTCCACCTTACCCACGATATAATACCGCTACACTTTACCTTCCTTTAACACGCATAAACGTACACAATTGCAAGCAACTACTTATACACAATCTACTTATACTTCGTGAACACTTTCGTACCTTCTCCATCTATTCCTTTATTCACCCACCTCTACTACACTTAGCGGTTTACCTCACGCACAACCGTGTTCAATCCGACCTTAATAAATACTTCGCTAAAATACACTTCACTTCTTTCTTCACATCCTCCTACACTTCACTCTATATTCACAATAATTCACGGAAACCCTGATGGAATTCGTGCAAACTATTAATATTAAAGCTTCCTTATACTTTACCTCCTCTTCTTCATGCTACATTTCTTCCTATATTCCTCTTCACTAATTCCTACTTCTTATCTTATCCTCTTCTTCTTTCTCTACCTTCTTCTTATCCCTCTTCTTCTTGTACATCTTCTTCTTCTCTCTTCCCTTTCCTACATCTTCTTTTCTTCTCTTCTTTCGCTTTCTTTTCTCTTTCTTTCTTTTCTTCTACTTCTGCCTCCATACCTCCTTCCCAGCCTTTCTTCTTCCTCACCATCTTCACTTTACTACTTCATCTTCACTATTCTAGTTCCCCTATCTTCCTTCCACCTTCTTACATTTTTCAACACTTCATTCCACTTTTCTCGGGTCTTCTCTGATAGCTCGACACTACCTTCATCATCCTTTATAACAATGCCCCACTTACATCATCCGTCCTTACAATGGCGCCATCCCAGAAATCCGTTGGTACAACTAAGGTGGAATATCACGTGTGCCCTTTGCGCGTGCTTTATGTTACACGTACGATTTCGCCGACAAATTAGCTCATTTCTATTAATTTATGCGCTATTTCCGGTTTCACCTTAAATTTGTACAAACTTGCGGCGACGTTCTTCTGTAACTGCGCCTTCTTTGTGCGTTGACCGTCGATCGCAGCGTGCACGCATAGGCGCTTGGGACAAAAGACCCGTCAGCTGCACCGGATTATGGACTCGCGCTAAGTAGGGTCTGAAAGGATGCGTCAGCTGCATCGGATTGCGGATCCGAGATGGATTAGCGCCATGTGCGTGCCATATGACGCACCCTCCAAAACGTATATATACGGAGGCATTGCCTCAGCAAGGCGTTCGAGGTGTTCTTCCCGTGTGTGTTGTTCGCTGTATATATCACCGAATAAAGTTGATTACCGCTTCGAGTTGGTCATGCCGCGCGCAGAAGCTACATTCTTCCTTTTCCATCTACACGTACAAGCACACGTTTCCATCTACAGAGACATCTCTCCGCAAGATAACCGTCTTTGGCGGTGCTACATGGCTCTGTCCTCAACGAAACGAACTGCATGCTCTTCATCTGGTTTCATGTTGTACACGGCTGACTAGTTCAGTAATGTTGCTTCGGTGTTACACATGTAGCGAGCCTTAACTAGGACAATAATGTGCAAGTTCGTGCGAGAAGGTGGTCTGTGTCAAGTCTTCGGCGCTGACAGCAAGACCGAAGAAGTCAGTCTGGTTTTCCGTTGTGTGTGTGTGTGTGTGTGTTGCCGCACGTTCTATTGAGTAAACTATTCACCATCGTGATGAGCAGAGAACAGCGTAGTGGAACTCGTGGTGGTGGCCCAAAAGGTTAAGTGTCCCCGGCATACGAACCTAAAGTTGCCGTGCATGAACACGAAGCCCCGAGTAGAGCTACACACATTAACAATACTTTTCTAGGGAGACAATTGCTCCAATTAAGGAAAATCATCCGGCTGCGCTCAGATAATCACAGTGTCGGCGAGTACAATCCTGCGGCTCAGCAGTGTTGTCGTCGAACCCACGTTGCCCAATCAAGCCCTCGGCGGTCGGACGCAGGACCTATACCGCAACTCTGACAATGGTTCTTCACTGCTCATGTACAGTGCCCAACTAACACAAAAGACCCGTTTTCTCTACTTCTTTTTCACTTCATTCATCTCAAAATGTACACTTAACATTTATGCTACCTTATCATCCTTCAGACTCTGGTATACTGTACATCCCGTTTTCTATCTATTCTGTGCTTTTCGCTCGTTCCCTTCCACTAAACCCAGGCTCTCAAATAACAGGCTATAATCCTACGCTACTACTTCTCTGCGCGACATCCTTTTTTACCTCACCGCTCAACAACTATACACCTCCAACGTGTTGGAACTTGTGAACAAACAAGCCTCACATTACTCCATCGTAAGTAAAGATTAATATTGCAAAGCGCGTACCAAAGGGTACGCACGAGTGAACGATATATAACTTTCATTTACTATTACAACTTCACGGCGCACTACTTGTCGTCCATACTGCGCCAAATTATGCGGATTTCCAACATGACGATCTTGTAACCGCTTAACCTATTGCCAGACCGCCATTGTTCAGGAAGAAAGACAGCGACGCCAACTGCATTATCACCAGGAATGTCCACAAACACATGCAGCGCAAAATTGCACTTATTGAAACAACTCAGCATATATGGGACTACTTCGACTCCATACACGGACACAGCACTTTCTAATTGCTGTATCGTTAAAGAACGAAATTTTTATCACCTACTATATACACGTAACTTTTTTCGAGTACACCCGCACCTCACTATTATAGCACTTCGCTCTATTACTCTTCACTATAATTGAGCCCGCGACGCCTGCACCATTGACTACGTTCACTGCCTCTCGGTCCCACCTGGACAGTTCATCTCCATTAATCGAATCGCCGAGTTTCAAACGTACGCGGTCGACATTCCTGATACCGACTCGCTAACACTTCAAATATTCATTACTCATTATCTACCAATAAACATGCGCTACGTACGGCTTTTGCGTTGTCCTTCACTCTCTCTCTCTCCCTCTCTCTCGTTGCACGTTTCACATACATTACTTCTTCTTCTTCACCAGGAAAACTGCTATCTACCTGTACAAAACCTTATTATCTACACACCCTTTCTTATGCGATCTAACGGTTTCACGGTTATTTTCCCCCGTTTTAGTAAAAGCCTTTATTTTCATAAAAGCCACATTGCTCAGAGCTTTCGGGCGCGTCCCTTGCGCCCGTCATCAGTGAGAATATCCCACTTCGTCGACTGCCCAGCCAGTCAACGGGCATATGATCATACCCCGTAGAGAAGAAGAATATTAGTCACACCCTTTATTGCGATATTCCTTTTATTACGCTTACCTGGAATCTACTGTGCAACTAGACCTACTTATACGTGTACACTACTACGTTACAACGACATTTTCATCTATTGCTTTAACACACGAACAAACTGTAGCCGTTCGAAATACCTGAAAACGTATTCTTGCTTCGCGTCACATCTACAACACAGCCTGACCACATAACTACACATATAAGCGGCCTGCCACGAGTCTCTCCAGTTTCAAACGACCCTAACATCTATGAAGCAGCGACACATTTCCCTGCGGCGACGGATATCCCTGCGGAATGTGTCACGATTCTAGTCGTTATGCTTTCCTAACCTTCACGCTAACAGGCCCTCTTGTTACCTCACACACCTACGCGGTCACTGTGCTGTAACAGAGATTGACAGATGCGCGCTGGCGACTGATAATAAAGGTATGCTACCGGTTCTCCTTCGTGGCTTCGTGCCATACTCTGAGGCATTTATCGACGAGTACATTCGTATTCAGTACTTCATATTTGCATCACTCAGTTTACACTGCGGATACACAATATCACCTCTTTTGCCTACATTTCTAACCTCCTGTTCAGTTGTATTGTCACAATACAACTACAACGCATTATATCATAGCATTACACGTATAACACTTACTTGTACTACATTTCGCCCTAAAAAGAACAAAACACATTACATTTTATCCTTCCTTCATCGACACTTCATTATTCCACTGCAGTATTACCTCGTTCCCGAGCACCTTTGGCATTTAACATTTGCTGTATGACCTCACATTACGTTTATTAGACGTGCTCCATGCACTACCCTATAATAAATTCCATTATATGCTCGTATATATCTATTCGACTTTCACGTGCAATTGTTTCGCATTTGGCCTGCTTTAATACATATCATGCATTGTCCACCTTTACTAAGTAGTGATACACGGTCAACAATAACAATTTTAATATATTAACTACAATATGGGATGTTGTGACTGTCCATCTCACAAACCGTGCATTCATGTTCTCTTTTCTACACATTTTTCTTAACGGTATGAAGTTCGCTGGATAACTAATGCATCCCCAATGCTTCTCTGAAGAATGCGGGCTAGACGTTCTCTAATCATAATTGTCAACAGTAGCTAGGAAGCGTTCTTCAATACATAAGGCTATGAAGTTATCGACGAGGTGTCCCAACTTCACTGTTTACCGCGATCGATAATGCACCTGACCAGCCGATGTTTCAATTAACCATCCGGCAAAAACTTACACAGACGCCTCCCCTACGTGTCGCGTTCTCCATACCAATCTTGATACCTTCTGTGTACTGTCATGTTGCGTTTACATCTTTATTGCTACAAAATTACTATTCATTAGCCGAACTCTGACCGAGTCGCTTACAGGTCGCTCGTCCGCCTACGTTTCAGTGTCCTCGCTTGGAAGAATATAGATGAAGTCTTCAGCGCGGACCGACACCCTGTTTACATAGCCTATGTTGCACGCGCCGGGGGGCGCAATTACAGCGAGGCGCAATAAAGCGAGGTGCAATTATAGCGACCTATAGGTGTATTCCCGGACGACTTGTGACGAGGAGGGGGCCCGACATAGGAGTGACGAGGTCCGAGTAACGAGGTACCATGACTAAAGAGGATGGACGAGAGATGAAGGAGGAGGAAGATTACGGTGAGGATGACTTCTAGGATCACGATGGGTATGAGATTGTGCATCAGTCTGACATTGACGTTGAGGATCAGCGTGCGAATGACATTGAGGATGAGCGCAGGAGAATGCGCGGGGCATGCAAAGCGCTTGGCCGTTGGAAAGTGCGTGGGCGGTGGAGACTGCGGGGGCGCTCGAATGTACGCGGGCGTTGAAATGTGCGGGTTCGGTTGGCGAGTTGAAATGTGCGCGGGCGTTGAAATGTGCGGGTTCCGTTGGCGAATTCTTTCTTCGCTTCCTTGCAGAATGCACCTTTCGTCTGTCCTGACGCTGCGTAGTCGCAGAGCATAATTAGGCTCAGTAACGTGCAATTGTACCCCAAGAATTGTTGAACCTGCGAACAGGTTTTGAGGTACGATGTGGTGTACTGAAGCGAACGGAGAAGGCGCTTTGACCGATTGATTCCCGATTTTTCCGTGAGCTTTTGACCGATAGTAAGCTGCGTTACTGCAATGCCGCTTTTTTCTGTTTATGTCTTTGGCGTATCATGCTCTGTTTAACGTTTAGCGAGCAAAGTGTGAATCGCTGTTCTGTAGAAAAAAGCTATGCCTGCGCAGATGTACATATTCTTTTCCATAGCGCGTATCCTGTGGACAGCAAGTTTATGTTTCAGCATTGTTCGCGAACGCTTGGTTCTCAAATGAGAAAACAAGACTCGTTCCGGCCGTTTACAGTTTGCATGAGGTCTCCGGTATGTCGCAGTGTTATTGTTTCTGGATTCTTGCATGTTTCATTACAAGTCAGTGCCCACTGTTGTATTCTCTGTACATCTTTGCCAGTGACACTCCGGTTTAGCCGGTCGTTTGATCTATTGAAAAGGAAGCTGCAGGCAGCCAGACAGACCGAGACAGTGAGACATCACAAATTGAAACGAGACGTCACAAATTGAAACGAAAGAACGACAGTAGCTCGCGTATTCCGGCTGTAACACCGTGGGTAATGCCCTCATCCTACGTACCTTTGGGACAATTTCGTAAGGGCGGCCGCTTCATCCGGCTCTAACCGCCCTACGTAATTGCCCAACTGTTTAAAAACAACTCGCGTAAAACGGCAGCGCATAGACTGCACATAACGCGCAGTTATGCGCTGCCGTTTCGCTTGACTACAGACGACATTACCCCCGACGTACAACCGGTCGCTTTTCATTTTCTTGTATTCACTTAAAACATAACGAATCATTGCCATGTCTTCCTCTAACGTGTACGGCTGTCGAACTCTTCTTGTTCCACTACTTTGATTTTCATTTGCACCAATATGACATCTGAAAAATGTTGGAAATGTTAGTGCATGGTTAAGACATTCCACCTACTACCGTATCTTGCATGCTCATATTTACTTGCTTCTTAGATAAACTATCTTTTACGTTGTGCTTATCTTCTTCGTTAGTAAATGTGTTCGCTAGCGCTAAAAGTGGTGGTTCGCTCCTCCTGGCTCTGATTAGTTATTTGCCATCTGCAACTCCCTCGCACAGTTCAACAGGTTATGGGCCCAGGCAAGCTCTAATCTGCGCAAGTGTGTGTGGTAAAGTGTTCCTTGAATCGACTGGTTGTTCACCGTAATTACCATGGCTACTGTCAACATTTTGCCGCTAGGTAAAGACAACTATGATTCATGCAGAGTGCAGGCAAAGGCATATCTAATCAAGTCTGGCTCATAAAAATATGTTAATGGGAAACTTGGACAGCCTAAAGGTGATGATGACGCTGTGGACGCGTGGATTGAGGGAGATGCCGCGGCGCAGTCAGACCTAATCTTCATCATCAGGAGGATTAGGTCTGACTGCTGTTGTCCTTCACGATTGCAGCCACTGAATGCTTGTGAAACAGCGCATGACATGTGGAAGAAACTGCAGTCAATTCACTTGTCCAATGGGCCAGCACGAAAGATACAAATGCTGAAGACATTGCTTACTACTACAATGAATGAAGGTGATGATGTGAAACATCATCTCACAAGCTTCTTCAACTGCGTCGACAAGTTGAAGATGGGGTCTATCACTGATGATGACTTGCTGTCCATCATGATGTTATTTACGTTACCTCCCGCTTATGACTTTCAAGCAAGCGATTGAGGCTCGGGATGATCTTCCGAAGCCTGAGGTGCTGAAGGTAAAAATTCTGGAATCTGATGAGAACCGGAAATTGTCACTTGATAAGCCTGATGCATTACTTATCAAGAAGAATCCGCTGAGGAATGGAGAACTACATTTCAGACGCAGATACGCCGGAAACAAAGATAAAGAACTGAAGAAGCCAGTGTTGTGTTATGTATGTGGAAAACCAGGGCACAAGGCTAATGTCTGTCCCGACAGGAAGACATGCTTTAAGCCACATGCATCCATGACTTCAACCAAGTGCTTGCTACTGACAGAAGAAGTGGAAACTGCAGCTTCTAATATCCAACGACCAGGAAATGCTTGGTGTTTTGACAGTGCTTGTACATCTCACATGTGCTCCAAGCAAGGTAATTTCGATTTCTTAGAAAAATCTAATGGACAACGATTGAACCTTGCTGACCAAAACTCAACAGTTGTGCTTGGTGTTGGGCGAGTCAAAATACATGTGGATAATGGTCTGCAACAAATGGCTCTGGACCTGCAAAAACTCTTCTTGTTCCAAATTTACGCACAAATCTTTTGCCCGTTGGAAAAGCCACAGACAGTGGACACACTGTTGTCTTCACGAAGAAAAATGCATACATTTTAGATCAGTGTTTCCCAAGCGCTTGGTCGCCAGCGCCCCCCTTTTCCAGCATGGGTCGCTCCAGCGCCCCCTTGGGCATCGCTACGCCCACGCACCGGTTTCAGCCAATAGGAAACAGCCCTCAAATTAATCTGTTTAATTGTGGTATTCGCGGTCGCAATTATTAGGATACACATCAGTCAACTTAACGGTGCAACGAGCGCTAGGAATGATACAGTGAGACCAATTTTTGCACGTCTGGTTTCATGTTAGTTAGCCGCAACCTTAAGTCGCCCCGATCGACGATTTGTAGCCGGTTCCTCTTCTTCGTCAGGAGATCTGTGACGACGCTGAAGCCACGCTCAACTAAATAAGACGAAGGAAAAGAAAGTAGGTACTTTTTCACAACAGCCCATATTTGTGGATAAAGACGTGCAATGTTTTCTTGCAGCCAAAAACTTTGGTAACCAACTTTAAGCTTTGCCTTCAGCTATTCGTTCGCTTGTAGTTCTAGTAACTCCTCCTGCAAATGCCTTTCTGCATTTTCTATCGTAGAAAAAGGATCTGTTACCCACGTTGGTATATCCATGGCGAGGATATCTTCAAACCGTTCGACGAAGTCCTTATGAAGCATCTCCAAATGATGGCAGTAAACCTCGATGTCTTCCTCATTCATCTGCATTTTCTTATGAACTTCACAAAGGCTCGGAAAGTGGCAGAATTCTTTACGAGACAGGTTTTCCTTGAAGAATAACAGATTTGAAACAAACGCGTTTATGACGCTCTTCGTTCTGACCACGTTCACATCATCTCCCTGTAACTACAAGTTCATTTTGTTGAATTTAAACTTCAGATCTGCCATGTACGCGATGTCACCTTCGAACATTTTCAAATTCGTGCACAGAGAAGGATCTTCCTTTTCAAGAAATTCCAACACTGACTCAAAAAGACAATAAAAACGTGACAGGCAGGACCCCTTTGACAACCATCTTACGTCAGTGTGAAGCAACAAGCGGTTGAAATCTTCATCGTTCTGTTCACATAATTGGCGGAACAATCTGTCACTTAACGATCTGCCTCTGATTCTGTTGATCGCTGATATGACATACTGCAATCAGAGGTGCAAGCGCTCGCTCAGGCATCTGGCCACTAAGTGTTGACGATGGATAACGCAATGTATTGCCAACACACCTGGAACTACCTTCTTCAAATGAGAGATAAATCCAGTACGACAACCGACCATTGAGGGGGCTCCGTCGGTCGCAACGGCGATAATGTTCGTAAGAGGAATTTCTTTTTCTTTAAAGAACTCATTTACCACCAGGAATATAGACGTTCCTTTGCTGTCGGTGGGCAACTCCCTTGCAAACAAGAACTCTTGAACTAGTTGCTCTTCCTTTATGAATCGTACGTATGCTAACAACAATGCTTCATTTCCAGGCTAAATAGATTCGTCCAGCTGTAACGAGAACTCTGTATTTTTTAAAAAATTGCATAACGTTTGTTCTACGTCTCTGCTCATTTCGTCGATCCGTCTTTGGACTGTATTGTTGCTCAATGGAATCTTCTTGAGAATCTCTGCTGGTGGCTTGTGCAAAACTGTCCGTAAAATTTCGCTTACAACAGGAAGTAATAATTCTTCGCCAATAGTATGCGGCTTCCCTGATTTTGCTATCATCAATGAAACGTTGTACGAAGCCTGCAAGCCATCGTTTTGAAGCTTTGATGTTGAAGAGAACACATCAGGCAGCGTCGGGTGTTTACGGAATTGTTCCCGAAGAGACCGAAAGTAGGCCAAGTCTTTATCTGACTTGTCAGGGTGCATTTTCGCCAAATGCTCAATTAATCGCGATGGCTTCATAGACTCATTTGAAAATGTTTTGTGGCAGAGGAGACACATTGGCAGTCGTTGGTTACTGGGTGAGGCAATGAAGCCGTACTTCAGATATTCTGTACTGTACTGCCTGCATTTTCTCTTCTTTTCGGACATTGCAAAACCTCTAGAAACAAGATAGGTTTTTATCTCGACTGCAAATAATGAAAGCAAAGATTGTGAAGCCATCATCGGCATCATACTTCTTCACTACCTCAAGCAACAGGTTAGTAGCGGGTGGCATCAGTATTGCTATATCAGCCTAATAACAACGACCGTTTACTAGCAGAGTGAGAAAACGGCAAGCGAACTAAAGCCATGCTAGTTAGGAACTAACTCGGTTGATAAAACGCAGCGAAAAATCTGTCTGCAGGAGTGGTAACTAAAATATGACTAGCGAAGTCAGGATTCCCGTTTGACTGTCAACTGACTGTAGCACCCGGAAACGTGTGGTGACAGAATTGCCGTTAAAAATCTATTAAGATGACATTTGGGAGGAAGGAAGCAATCGTTGCAGTAGTATCGTCACGTTACATAATAAAGCGCACTTACATGGCAGACGTCACTGGCAGAGAGAAACAACACTGAAAAGATTGACACTTTCGAAGCTACGGAACCGCAAACGCAGGATGGTGATGGCGAGAAGCTGCTTGATTTATTCCGTCTCTACAGGCAGTGGCACGGAAACGCAAACGAGATTGTCCAATGGAAACGAATGCTGAGCAGAGGGGAACGTGAATCACACACCAGCGAGCGCAAGCAATTTTTTTATATGCTTTTCGCCACTGAATCGACGCGCGCGGTGCCACAGCAGCTTGCTGCTCAAGTAATCACACAATGAATCAAGCGCCCTTCCAGCACCCAGTCGCCAGCCGCAACGTTGTCCGGGCTGACAGGACGGACAAAAAAATTCCTGCGATTTTCCATAACCGTTCCACCTGGAGTGGGTATGCGTGTCTCATTTGTCGGCAGCCTGAACACACAGTGTCCGTCCGTTCGTCAGCACTGTTCTTTTCCGCGATGCGTTCTTCTGCTCTATTCCGTAGTGAAGGGATTCCAGGCCCGAAGGGGGGCGGTACCGCCCCCTTGCCTACCAACGCCCCCCCGACTGCCCCTTTGGCTTCCAGCGCACCCCTGGAATCTCCCAGCGCCCCCCGGGGGGGGGGGGGGGGCGGTACCGCCCCCCTTGGGAAACACTGTTTTAGATGAAGCAGGGGGCACTGTCCTCATAGCAGATCGACGAGAAGGACTGTATTACGTTCGTCAGTCTTCTGAAGAAGCTCGGAAACTTGGAACTATGCCCGAATCACAATTACACGTGTGGCATGAGATGTTCGGTCATCTGCATGAAGCTGCATTGAAAGAAGCTTTACGTTCCGCTGGTATACGGGTTTCATTTCGTGAACATTTACTACCTTGTGATGTTTGCATTGCTGGAAAGATGACACAAACTCCATTTCCCAATTCTCAACCCTTACGAACTTGCAAACCTCTCGAAATCATACACTCTGGCATTTGTGGACCAATGAACACACAATCACTGGGGGATCGCTGTATTTTACTACATTTATTGATGATAACACCCGCTGGTGTGAAGTGCGATTTCTACGAAGAAAGAGTGATTCGTTTGACGTTTCCTGTGAACTTAAGGCGTTACTGGAAAAACGCAGTGCATACAAGTTGATGAGCTTACAGTCCGACAATGGAGGAGAACACTGCAGTGATCGCACGAAGCAGTATCTAGAAAAAACGGAATTACGCACCGCGTAACTGTACCAAGGACTCCTCAGCAAAACGGAATTGCAGAACGTAAAAAGAGAACATTAGTGCAGATGGCCCGATGTATGATGATTCATTCTAATGCACCAATGTCGTTTTGAGCAGAAGCTGTGAATACGGCAAATCACATCAGGAATAGGTGCCCATCTCGAAGCCTAAATGGCAAGTCACCTTTTGAATGCTGGCTTGGAAGAAAACCTCACGTAAGTTATTTCCGCACGTTAGGTATCAAAGGATTCATACTCAACAAAAACCCTGGGAAAGGAAAGTTAGAACCCAGAGGGATACCATGCATGTTTGTTGGATATTCAGAGGTCTCCAAGGCTTATCAGGTTATTGTACAACGATTACCACAGACTTAAAATGTGTTGATCATTTTGAGAAACGTGCACCTGTTCTAGATATCCTCAATGAAACTGCAGTGCCATATAGCACTGGCAGCAATGATTCCGTTAACAATGAGGAATCACAGATTAACATCGACCTACTATCATCTTCAACGGGCTTGACTCGCTTGACTCCAGAGGGCATTACCCCCGACGTATAACCGGTCGCATTTACTTTCCTTGTATCGCATTTACACAAAGTGAATCATTGCCATATCGGTACTTTTTTCGTACAGCCCCGACCCCTACTGTAGATAGGTGGCGCCACCATCGCCATGGTGGAGCACGGCGAATCAGAAAAGACTTAGCCGCAAAAACGATCGACCAATCAAAAATTATCTAGTTTTTCGCATACTTAGAACGTCAGCCACGTAGACGTTACCAGTGCGAATCACAAAAGACTTAGCCGCAAAACGGCCGAAAAGTGAAAAATAGCCTACCTTTTGCGTAAACCCAGGGCCGAATGAGCGTGAAACTGATTCCTATGGGCTGTTCACCCTAAACACCGCTAAAATGAGCAAGGAACTATTCGCCAACAGACGCTACCTTGGAACTGTTTCCCAGTTTACACTGACAGCTCTACCGGCGTGCACCGCACGTAGACCTGTAGAAACGAAGCAATAGGTATGATGCGCAACGGTAAGCATCACATACCCCCACGGCCTTCTAACGCGGGGGGTTCAGCTCCGCTATGGCGCAGAGGATCTTGTCGAAGGGGTGTTCACCCCGGTTGAGCCGTCGGCGCCAAACAAACTCGTATAAATACGAGTCGAGCTTGGACCGGTGCGTGCCGCGGCGGGCCTTGTTTCCCTGCTTGGCGTGGGACCAGAGGGATTCTACGGTCTGCGTATGAGCACCACTCACAGGATCAACGAAGTTGATCGAGTGATTCTCGCGCAAGTGCGTGTAGTGCTCATCCGCTAGACCGTAGTATCCCCGCCACTCGTCCGTGACTACAGTCGATCCGGCCGCTACGTTCTCTTTGATGACATGGAGAAGCGTAGCGGCAGACCGATCTGCAACACGGGCGAGGAAACAATGGCCCGTTTCACGGCACACACCCCCGACGACCCACGCCTGGGGAAGCACCCGGCCACGGTTGTACTTCCTCCTCGCGAACAAGGACTCGTCGACTTCAACCGTGAGACCGGGGCCTCCCACAGGCACCGGGTTCTTCAACACCCACTCCTCTGCGACAAGCCTCATCGCTGCGTTCAGCTTCACAGCAGCTCCGCTCGGCAATTCGAGAACGACGCGGCAGAAGTTCATCGTCGTCAGCTTTTCTGACCATGCATGCATGAACAGCAGCATGTTTCTGACCGGCTGTTCATACCCTAAACACCATTACAATAGGCAACAAAGAATTCGTCAACTGATTATTACGTTGGAACCAAGTTCCTGTCTTCGCCGACATCTCTTTTTGGCAGTGCTTTCCATTGCACCGCCACCGCACGCCGTCCCGATCTTTCCTCTGCTGCAGCACCATGGGCTTGCAGCATCGTGGGCATAATCTGTGCTTATGCATCAGACCTCTGCTCTGCATGTATTTCACTGCTGCCATCTCGTCATCCGCAAACATAACACACAACTTCTTGAAACTCAACCGCGCAATGCCACTCATCTTCGCAAAGTGAAACTTCTTCCCATTCGAACACAACCTGCAGGCTGGGCCAACCATTCACATTCTCTTTCGTTCCCTGATGTCCACCTGCTTCCCAGCATTTAACCGTCAACTGGTCTTATCATGGCACAAAAACTGTTCGTACAACGCTCAGCTCAGCTGCCAGGAATCGCAAAAACTCAGTACAGCCACATTCCTTCTGTTCTGGGACCCTTATCATCGTTTTTAATTGCAAGACGAATACAATAGAACGCAGTATGCGATAACCCAAACCCATCTGCTCCGTTTACTTTAGCGCTGAGATGTCTGCTCTCGACAACGCAGAGACATCTGCTCTCGACAACGCAGAGGCATCTGCTCCGTTTACTTTAGCGCAGAGACATCTGCTCTCCAACATTCCCCAAACCGAATGATCGAAACTCTAGCAAGCGTTATGTCAAGACACCATCTGTCAGGTCCGTCAAAAACCATCGTTCGTACAACTGCTTTCCATAACACACTTTACTTTCTACTCTTACCAAAGCTTAGACCTGAACGCAGCATTAATGTTTCACCTTAACCATAAATAAAGGTAGCAGAGCACGACAACGAAGTCCAGCAGCAAACGCGCCACTACCATAGCAGTGTTTCCTTCCCTTACCAAAGGCTAAACCTCAACTAAGGGTAGTGATCCCATTACAGAATATGAAACAACACAACAGTAGGCATCGTTTTCTGCATAAGCCTAAGCCTAAACCATAAAATCAACATCATATCTACCTTTTAGATTATGAGAGCAACACAGCAGTGGGCATCGTTTTCTGCCTTTACCTAAGCCTAAACCATAAAATCAAGATCATGTCTCCTTTTAGATTATGAGAGCAACACAGCAGTGGGCATCGTTTTCTGCCTTTACCTAAGCCTAAACCATAAAATCAAGATCATGTCTCCTTTTAGATTATGAGAGCAACACAACACTGGGCATCGTTTTCTGCCTTTACCTAAGCCTAAACCATAAAATCAAGATCATGTCTCCTTTTAGATTATGAGAGCAACACAGCAGTGGGCATCGTTTTCTGCCTAAAGCCTAACATAATGGTTGCCTCTTGTTTCTCTCCCACTTCTTCAACCCCACCTGTCTCCTCGATTCTTGCCGGACCAACTTTGTAGACAATAAGCATTAGCCTAAGCCATCCGAAACCGACCAATCGAGGAGTGCCTGTCCGAGCCAACCAGCATTAGCCAAAGACTTCTGAAAACAACCAATCAGCGGGTCGGGGCTGTACGCGTATAGTGCCGCCATATCTTCTTCCATGGTGTACGGCAGTCGAATTTTTCTTCTTCCATTATTTGACTTCTCTGCTGCACCAATATGGCATCTGAAAAATTTTAATCACAGGCGATATCCCTCTGTTATGTTACACTGCTTATTTATATTAATAATACGATGCACACGTTCCAGTCCGCGAATCTATTCTATTCAGCAGCAATTTGCGTAAACAAAACCGTTTCAACACTCATAAACACTATACACGCATAACATCTTTAATGCTCCTTTGTCATTTTTCAACTTTGCAAATCAGCAGAAAAGACTTTTCTGGTCTTCTATTATCTGCCTTAAACCTATTGCTGTTCTAGGTAACAATAATGTTCCTGTTTACAGTATCCATGACGTCGCGACTACCTGTGACGTACTTACTTCACTTCACGGCTCATCCTGAGCGCTGCACTAAACAGTCGTGGTTGTTCCATGCTTGCGCTTATTCATCGTGCCCCACTTGTGCCGCGAAAATATTTCCCCTGTTATCGTTTTCAAGAAAATAGCGAGCACGCTTTTGGATGTCACGTTCTCCACGACTGTGCACGATCAAGGACATCACTTGCTACAAACATACCCTGTCTACAAACTATTAAGGTATACGAACCACAACGTGAGAAGTGAAAACAATTACCGCCATTCCTAACATACAACGAAGGTTATTAATTCAGGTTCCAAGATAAGTTTTACGCACAAAGTAACGGAACTCCAATGGGGAGTTCATAATCTCCGGTGCTCGCAGAGTTCTTCATGGAGCTCTTTGAGGAGACCGCAATCGATGGCAAAGCTAACCCAGGAGAAACCAGCGTTCTTCAAGGGGCATGTACATGAATGTTTCCCATTGAACAAACAGAAAAAGAAGAACCGCTGTTGGAATGTCTCAACTCTATGTTCCCAGAAAAGATGTACATGACGATGGAGAAAGAATAAGACAACAGACTACCTTTCTTAGACGTGCTGCTATTAAGAAAAGGGAAATTGCTGATCACGAAGGTTCACAGAAAACCGACACATTCGAATAGACATTTCCACTTTTCCTCTCATCACCCGGTGTTAGTGAACATAGGCATTGCCACGGAAATGTCAGACCACGCTATCACGATCCGTGACACCAATACTTAACATTCTGAATTGAACAAATTCGTGAAAACGCAGAAAAAACGGTTATCCCCCTCTTCCTTGCGTAGGTCCATCATCCCACGGAGGTTGCAGCAACCAACGACGACGGACATGAACATTCGTATGCAAACGCACTTACTAATATACGATGCTTACATATGCTAATATGCTAATACACGCCTGTGTTGAGGGAAATGAAAATATGCTCTAGGAATGACTGAAAGGACCATAAGGACTATCCGTTACTCTACTCCTCACGTAAGCTGTCGTTTAACCTTTACCTGTCACACTGGCTTGAAACAGGTACGTAACAACAGTGCTGTCACCTTTCGTGTTAACATGGACCTTCATTTCGGAGTTCCTGGTCGCCGTGCGCTTCATTGTCCTGCACATCCGTGCATCAGGAAAGCTTTCAAACCAAAGCACCCCTGAAAGTTTCACCTATGCTTTGGCTTGAAAGCTCTCAAAATGCACGGCTGTGCAGCATAATCTGAGAGCTAAGGGTTTAAGGACACTTTACGTGAGCAGAAGAATAACAGAGTCGCTGGCCCGGATAGTCCAGCGGAGGGGCATGCTGAACCGTTAACTGGATGGACAGTCGACCAACTTTCTTTGCACTGATGACGGACCCAAGGTGCGGTCTGAAAACTGTGCAGCTTGAAGAAAAAATGTACGACTAAACGGAACGGGTTCAAAGCATGAAAAGATTTCTTCGTCGTCCACCTAGCCAATCACAACATAAGCCTACTTACTTATAATTACATATGTTCGAAATACACCAACAAAATTGGGATTTCAGCTAAACAGCGAAGTAACTGAACTGCTGCAGTGTCGTGATAAAGCTTTAACGGATGACGACTTCTTAGCTGCACAAAGAAAGACACTTACTAGGGTTGACATTACAGTTGACAAAGAATCTGATGACTCGGCTATACTTACGGCATGGTGCCAACCCGTTTTTTCACCAAACGGAAAAAAGAGAGAAAACTTTTAAACGTCTTCGGACTTGTGCCGAAGTGCTTCCGTATACATTGGCATCATACTTACACATCACGTGTATCTCGGATACTGCTTGCTACAAGTCGTGCTCTTATTCGAGACAAAATTAGACAGCACCGACAAGCATTAGTGTGGTGGAGAGCGCGTTACTCCGAGGAGCTAACGAGACTACACGGTCACCTGAATGAAGCTCACTTTACTTCACTGGTCTCTCGGATTGAGTTCAACGTTCTCCAACTTTGCCGCTCACAAGCTGTGCACTTGAGAAGAAAGTCTGAGTGATTACTGCTCTCTCGAGATTGGACCTTCTATAGATCTGGTTTTTCGGGTGACCATGAAGTGGAAAAGGCCGTGGTGAACCTTAGTTCCTTTCCTTTGAATATCACCCAAAAGCGGGTACTGGGGAAGGGATTGAACTTTGCCCCACGCCTGTTACCACTCCTTGACTTGACCTTAAAGAAACCGTGCTCAAACCTGCATTGGTCGCTTAGCTGGCCTATCGCAGTGCGGAAAAGTGCGCGCAATCGCCTTTTCCCAACAACACATTGGTATTGTTCTAAATCATGAGAACGTTATTGTCCACATAACAGACAATACCCACATAGCTTAATCATTAATGACAAACTGGAGGACTTCTGACATCCATACGATATTGATGAGTACAAACTGCGATGAACTCTGTAAGTAAAGACTTACCTCTCGTTAACGTTCCGCCCATAAGTGTGGGTCGTTTACACAGCCTTTCTTAAAGCCGTACACACAATGACCTGCTCCACCAACGCAACCTTCAACCGCACGGATCACGAGTACACAATGTACAGTACGTACATTAATGATTTGCACGTTAACCTATAAACCACTGATGTGCGCTAGGCTATGCCAGAAATCGCCCCACGCGTCTTGTCAGTTACACGCCCAACCTACAGTACATTTGACCTAATCGCGTAATCCATCGTTCTGTTGTCGGCGCACGAGCGCCGGCTGTGCCATCTACGTGTACCGCGGAAGTGTTTACGCAGCAGGGTTACGAATTTAGGCTACCGAAGGTTCAGTTTGTTTTCGCAGCAGGGTTACGAATTTAGCAAACCGAAGGTTCAGTTTGCCCTGCGGTTCAACATAGGTCGAACGCGATAAGTGTGATTTTGAGTTTCCCCGTTAACGTTCATGAGCATGCACTCCGCGCTCGGTACTTCTTGACAGTTGCCGTTTTCGCCGATACCTAAGCTTAGACCTACACACAACCGTGTACTTTCATTCCAACTACCTCTGTGCTCGGTACTTCTTGATTGCAGTCGTTTTCGCCGATACCTAAGCCTAGACCTTAGCACAACCGTATGTTCTCATTCCCACTACCTGCGCGCTCGGTACCTCTTCATCGCCAAAGATTTCCCCACAAACTTAATGCTGCACGTAACGTAGTACACAGTGTTGACATCGACTTAGCGAACCTGCACAACGTGGACGTCGTCGTCGGTGTATGGTTGGCCGAACGTGTGCTCGTTAGGCGCGGGCGAAATGTTCGGCCACTCACTGTGTTCCCAGACATGCCGAATGGCGCGCGGATGCAATTGCGGTCCTTTTAAAGAAGATGGACGTGGGTCAAGAGGTATTACAGCTCCTCCGTGTCTCCAGCAAGCTCAATGGTTAGCACCTACGCAAGGTCAGCGGGGATTAGCTCCAACGGACCCGTTGTCTAGGCTCCGTTCTCCTAGCATCTATTCATTCGAATAATCGAATTAAGGCGCTTCGCTTGGTTCCACGAATACACATTCTACGTTTACACAAACACCTCTTCACCTATGTACTGACGCCTCTATTCGACCCACCGACATAATCAGCGCTCGTCGCTCAACTGCCCAATTGCAGTGGGGCTAATTGCACGCCCGCGCTCAGATACCTTCTCCGAACAACGGATGACGCAAGCGAGGTATTGTTCTAAATGACGAGCAAGTGGTTAGGCGTATAACAGACAAGAACCCGCCTCCCTTTTCCAGTTTCGAAGTTGCCATCGCCCCCTGGGATGAATCATATCGCCTGCCGACGCGAAAATTAGCGGGAAATTTCAACCGAGGATAATGTCTTTTTTCCTACCGATTTCTTGTATGGGTACGCGTCAACTCGCCGGCGACTTTGGTCAACGGCGATCCATTTTGCCTCAGCCAATAAATGTGGGGCACGAGCCAATCGCCGTTCGCTGCCGGCTCAGTGATTGGTTGCGGCAAATTGACGCGCGTTGCGATTCGCTTACGGTGATTGGCTACGTCGACTTGACGCACATGGCCATTCGCTCACGAGCCCTCACTGTGATTCCCTCAGGGACGCTCACGGTGATTCGCTCTGTCACCCTCATGGTGATTCGCTCACGTATTGCTTACGCAATGCGTAATGCTTACGCATGATCACGCATATCACGTATTGCTTACGCATTACGTAATATGTTCCCGTTACAAAACATCCAATTTTCAATATATATACGCAATCACGTATTGCTTACGCAATACGTAATATGTATTGGTCTTTTAAAAGTTCTGTTCCAACGGGGTATGTGCATTAATATTGAAAATAGGGTTCAAGATAACGGGGTGAGATCTCATATTCTTGTTCAGAAACACGGCTTATAAACCCGTTGGTAAAGCTTTATTTATACAATCGGAGCTTTCGGTGTCATACCTTGACAACCGTCCTCAGCGAAACAGTCTGTAAAGTAACACCTGTCACAACAGAAATATCGCTTAAAACTCGTATGCGTCTATAATTTTTAAAGTCCATTATAGTTTAAAGTCCGGGTGAACAATGTCGACCAAATGTCGCTGATTCCCGTGCCTTCATGTCTATTCATCCACGAGCAATGTTTGATGTAAATAGCTTCTTTCAATTTTCTATTCCTGAAATCCCTTTCTTGTTCTACCTTGTTTGCCTCCAAACTTTCTTCCGGGTACGAGCAAGAAACAACATGCTCTACTACTGCCGATGCTTTCTTACATTGTTCCATAACCACTTCCGGGTCATTACGTTGTGGTCGACCTCTCCTCGGGTAGCTTTCACCCGTTCTCCTTCCTTCTGCAACCCGGTATCTTTTGATCAAGTCCAAATGTTGTTTCACACGGTCTTCAATCGTATGACCCTTTTCACCTATATATACATTACCATATCCACATTACCACATCCTTGGGCTGACGGGACAGTCGACTACTTGTATGTAGGCACTGATGACGGACCGCGAATAAGGTCCGAAAGCTCTGCCTTTATTTGTTAGAAATAAAAGGCTGTAACCAACGGGGACCATCCATGAAGAAAAACTTTGCGTGCGTTTACGCTTTTGCCCCGTTACAAAAGAAGAATGTTTTTTTCTCTTACGAGAATGTGCTTCATGGGGCATTGGACAACAACAATGGCAGAAGAAGGAAGATTCATCGGAAAGGGCTATAGGGAAGAAGGAATACATCGGGAATGGATTTTAAACCCGTCGAGTTTAAAGCACACGGGATTGAAGAGCTACTGCCATTAGCTTAATTTCATTTTGCGTCGTGTTGCTGTCTCCGTCGGTCGGTTATGATGCTCTCTCCTTTGCTCGACTGACTGGGTGGTCGATAGTTGCTTGACGGGTCATGGTTCGACCTGATAGTTGACATCGCCAGCCCGGATGGTTGAGCTTAGGGGTTTGCTGAACCTTGGGCTGAAGGGACAGTCGACTACTTGTTTTGTAGGCACTGATGACGGACCGCGAATAAGGTCCGAAAGCTCTGCCTTTATTTGTTAGAAATAAAAGGCTGTAACCAACGGGGACCATCAATGAAGAAAAACTTTGCGTGCGTATCCACATTTAATCTTATAAATGACTCCTGGTGCAAAGTAGCTTGGGGTCTTCCTTTTATCAGAGCGTACAATGTTTCTTAAATTATCATGGTTAACTAAGAATGATACGGTATCCTTGTTCAATGAGCTTTAATTGGCGAAGATTTCGGAACTAACGTGTTCCGTCGTCAGCGCAAATCGAGAATCGCTTGGGGTCTTCCTTTTATCACAGCGTAGAATGTTTCTTAAATTATCATGGTTAACTAAGAATGATACGGTATCGATATCTCTTGCTTCATTATCATGGTTGTTAAAAACCACCTTAAATCCAATTGAGTTTGCAATTTCTGTATTCTCTCTCCCACACCAGGGTAGTAAGGAATGATCAACCTGGTGTCAGTCTTCTCACGGCGTGCCACGTTTAATTCATTCTTTAACCACTTTTGTGACCTGTCTTTTATGCAATCTGAAGTACACTTTGAAGGATATTTATTCTCTACTAGCACTCTCTTGATGTAGTTCAATTCCTCTTTTAAAAATTATTGACTGCATATTCTGAATGCTCTGTCAACCATTCCCAAGATTAAACCTCGCTTATCTTAATGGAGTGGCATGAATTGAAATCCAGGAATCTGTCCGAATGTGTCGGTTTTCTGTAAACCTTCGTTCTTAAACAGTCTTTCTTCCTTATTACCAGCACGTCTAAGAATGGTAGTTGCCCTTGTGTTTCTTTTCCCATGGTGAAACTTATGTTGTCCGGGAAAAGGCTATTTAAGTGTGTCATTCATTATGTTCTCTTCTCTGCCTTTCTTAACTACTGCAAAATGTCATCCACATATCTTTTTAAAATCTTAGGATTATGACCTGAGACCCCTGATGTAAAGGCCTTCTCTTCCAAGTGCTCCATAAACATATCTGTAAAAACTGGGGAAAGGGGGCTCCCCACTGGTGCTCATAAAAGTCAAACTATAAGCTGTGCATCCTTTTGAGATCATAATGTTCCATAAGCATTGTGTATGCTCTTTAAACAGCATAAGAAAACAAAGTTCTGCATTTTGCGACAAATGTCATGATCAAATTTCAAACTTACATCGCAAGGAGCAGCACAGCATTTGATTTACTAAACTCCAATCTGTCGCAGCTGCTTGTTCGCTGTGCAATCGCAAATGTGCTCGGACAAATTCACAACGCAGTGTACAATCCGTAGTCTCTGCTGACTTAAAGCTTACGTCACTAACGCTTGAGAAATTGCCGCTAGGAATAATGAAGAACTGGGCCTCTGAACTCTCTCAAGGTTAAGCGTACTGCATGACTTCTTTTGGTTTTGCTTTCACTTTGAAGTCAGCAATTGCAGTGACCATAAAATAGTGGTCCTGAAACATTTGGAAATACTTTTTATGAAAATGTTAAACCAAACTAGTCACCACTCAGCCAATTTACCTGGGCCATAAAGTCCCTGCTATGCATGCAAATGCTGCTTCCTGATTGAATTCGGTTGCTACATGGAAATGTGGGCTACAACAGAAGTCACGTGTACTCCACTGCTAGCAGTTCTACCTAATTTACTGTTTGTACCTACCGGCACCCTTGGAATCTGGTAGCAACTTTTTTCAACAATTCCAAAATGAATCAGTAATTCGCTGTCTGCGCGTTATTGATTCAACGCAAACAGATCACCAGTTATGCAGAACGCCCTTCACGGAAAAGGTCGAATGCTGTTTCATCCTTTGACCTGACTGTCCTAACCTTTCACAAGTTATGTGTCTACATTTCATCGTTTAGGCAGGAAAGATTATTCTTGACGATCGCGCAGTTGTCCATCGCTGGTGATCCAAATGAACAGATGCCGAAAGCATGCATGCATCATTCTTGCAGTACTGGTAATACTTCGATTAATAACTCAGAAGTTCAGAAGATAAACTGCTTCATACTAGTTGTTCTGTGCCAACCAGAGCCAAGTTTCAACAGTTCACAACCTGTGGACAGAAAATCAACGAAAACTTTTTCTGAAGACACCAACATTCATGATCAACTTTGACTCCCGGTCAGTGATATGTCAGCGAACTAGCTCTCCTAGCAGTTTGACAATTATCCCACTATCTTCACTTTGCAACGGCAGCAGCGAATGTTATCAGCATCGTATGATTGACGATGAATCACTCCCCCTGTGCAGTAAGTTGTTCAATTCAAATATATCTTTTACTTATTTACATTCCTATGTGCTCATTTCGCAAAGAATATTCTCTTCGAATTATGCTTAGTTTTTGCATCTTCTTAAGGCACTGATTATTCAATGCATGTACTGCGCGTGGTCACTGAAAGCTTCACATTTTATCTTCGCAAATTGCTTAATGTGCAAGAAGTTACGGATCCATTTTTCTTGCTAACAATTTGCGCATTCAATCGAAAATTTATTACAAGCTAAATTAGCCGTCCGTACCACTGATACCCACGCTGGAATTATCGAAAGGCCATGAACGTAGGGACAAAATTAACCAAGACGTAATGGTTAACTTCATATCCCTTGCGGTTCACATAATTTTATAAAATGGAAAACACATCATCATTCTATGAAGAAAACGTTTTTATACGGTGTTCACTCAATGTGTGAATTGCAGTGATGCTTTTGAAAAACACTGCGCTACCACAAAATGCATTTTGCTTCAAAGAAAAAAGGGAATTTTTGTGCCTACAAATTTCGCACATTACGTTTCACTCCTTCTCAACCGTACGAATTACTACCTCTTCGTAATTGCATTCGCATTTCCAATTTGCAATGACATGGTGAGGAAAAGTTTCCACTCACGCGCTGAACTTTTTCAAACCTCAACGCGTTAGTACGTTCAGAAATGATAAAATGTTTGCCCTTAGTACAAATTGGAGGCAGTCATTAGCCATCAGTATGTACGCTTCATTAACTTAAACTTCTTAACAACTAATTCTTAACTTAACTTTCAGTGGCATTCGCGACGAATTATTCTCTGTTAAACCGTGAGCGAATGCTGCAATTGGCAAACGCAGTGGCCTCCTTTGTTTTCTCCATTAACTTCCTCATTATCAAAGTTTGAGTTTGACTCTGTTGTATAATATTTAACTACTCATGTTTCTGCATTCTTGTAATCAGACAAATCATCCTAGCGTATATGCATCACTGCAGTACAACGTCCCGTAAACATTTCTGAACGTTGATTCTTCAATTCCTGTGCTGTGAAAAACCAAATTCTCTTCTTGTATGACAATTTCACTCCAACTAAATTATGCACGCTTTATTTAGCAGCACAATAGCACCAAAAGTCATTTAATCTTCAAACCATAAGCGTTCTTAGTTTACAAAACAGTGACAAGTGATAGCAGAACAAGAACAAACGGAAATGTCTGTGCATCTAAACAAAATTTTTATATGAATAAATGTTGAAATTTTATCTTCTGTGTTTGACGGGATAATTTCATAGCATTCCATTTTTTATAACACGGTTGAGTCCCGCTTCTTTGTAAAAATATTTTTTATTGTTAGCAGAGCTTTCGGACGTAAATTCGTCCATCATCAGTGCTAAACGTTCTGTCAACTGCCCAGTACGGTCGATAGTTCTGCAAGCTACTCCGCTCGATGTTTTTAAATTCATAATTCACTCATCGTCGTCGTACAATTCATATCATAAATAAATGTTTTACCTTAATTTTTTACGACTAATGCCATCGTTTTTTGTTCCGTTGAAAAACTGAGCTATCAGGGTTTCTCATGCCCTGTCTTCAGCGGCTGAACGTGTGACGTCGCATGAAATGACAGTACAGTTGCATCATATTGCACTGACGCATACAACTACATAAATCAATGTTCATCTCACTTGTTCGTCCACACATTTTCTTTCACGCCAGTCACGATTGACAGCAAATTCATGCGTCCCTAAAGCTGCGCTATTCAAGTACATAATTAGCTGCTTCTTCGCCAAGAAATTAAAACTATGTAACTTGGAACTACCTAGCTGCGAAGAAGCCTACTCGCATGCGCAAATGCGCTAGACGTGATCTGTAAGAATGACGTTATGTGCCTTACCCTAAGCTAACAGCATCGCACCTCGTAATATCAGCAGCGCCTGCTGGAGTTATAATACAGAAAACTGGTTTTCCAGAACCGCACATTAAAAATTTCGTTACCTGCTTAATTCTGGCACTTTTAGACATTAACCTTCTGATCACATGGCAACCTCTCAACCCATACGGGCTCAGTAGTTCATCAAAAAAATGCACGAGCAGTATGGAGTGTGCATGTGTGTGAATCGGCATAATTATTTTGTTCCGTCAAGATCTACAGAGTAACGGGAAACAATGTTTTCGAAATATGCAAGATTTTTGGCTATAAACTTCTTAGATATGGACGGAAATTTTTATTTAGCTGCTTAGCGGTCTATTCATGCACTGTTTACGTTTCTGTTATCTAATAAGAATGAATTCTATGCATTTAAAATGCCCTCATTTCTAGTACACTATTTTATGCAACCTTGGCAGACTTTTAGCGTCGGTGATGCTTACAAGCGTACTTTACCTTGTAATTCTGCAGTCGGAATTCATCGTTGCGTATAATTGCAGTCACTATACATTCAGGTAACAGATGTGCACACAGCTGTGGCTCACACGGCGCTTGTCTGCTGGATGACAGTAATCCACGCTGCTTTTGTGACAACGGATATAATGGACATGCATGTGAATATACAGGTATTTGCGACATTACTCAATCTACTGAAGTTATTCTGACATAATGTTCCCACCCAGACAATAACGAATGCAAAAGTTCTCCATGCCATTGGTTAGCTCAGTGCGAGAACTCCGGCGACTCTTCAAAGTGCGTTTGTCGCGAAGGATTTCATGGTGACGGCTACAATTGCATTGGCAAGCATGGCAGCAACTTCGCGACAGACCACCGTCATGAATTTAAAATTACAGATATAAATGAATGCAACGAGATGAATTATCCCACTCATTGCCCAAATCATTCAACCTGCTACAACATTCCTGGGAGCTATTATTGTAATTGTACGGTTGGATATCGTTCACTTTCTGGAACTTCTGAACAATGCATAGGTAAGAATGAAGTAGTGCCATTGTTTACGCACAATATCATGGCTGTGACTAAACAGTGACTCTCCAAATGTCAGAATAGCCTTTCCATTTCCTCTGAAAAACTGACACTAGCTCCACCCTTAAATACAGGTGCAAGTTCGCAAAGCTCATGCACACCTACTTTTGAATGCAGATACTGCTGCCCTGGTCCTAATACTAGAATTACAATCACTGTATTGGCGCTGCATTTTCGGTACCACCGTACAGAGTTTTCAGAAGGAGACCATTCTGGCTGTTAAGTAAAACACCACCCGCGGATATCAGGACCGCATTGTTCCGTTTTATCCCTGTCGAAGTTCCGACAGCGTTTTCCCACAACTTCCATTGAACATGATTGTTTCTTGTCCAGGTGCATTGGTGATCTGTATTTCTATTGAACATGTTGAACATTGAACATTGTACTGTTAAAAAGGAAAACGGTGGAATCCACACATGTGTTCGACGCTTGTTTAGATATTGACGAGTGCGTTGAAAAGTCCCATGATTGCAAAATGGATGAGATATGTGTTAACCTAAACGGCTCATATCGATGCGACAAACGTACATGTATGTCCGGTTTTGAACTGATTGAGGATCAATGCCAAGGTATTTCTGAAGTGACAAATGAAATTGAATATAATAGTCCAAATATATTCAGATATTGATGAATGCCAACAGGCAGGAGCATGTCCGAGCAATGCTAAATGCTTGAATACTGCTGGAAGTTTCCAGTGTTTGTGTTCAGATGACAAGTCAAATGACCAACGAGACTGTTCGAAAATTCACACAGGCAATTCGCGTCTGTTAATATTGTATGATACATGCGATCATTTATTTCTATTTTACAGAACGTCTATTCAACTGCACGAATGAAGGGTTTCACTGTCACTCGCGTGCAATCTGTTCGCCAGCCACTGGGAAGTGTATCTGCTCTAACGGTTACGACGGGGACGGTCGACAATGCAGAGGTATGATCTCGCAGCATTACCCATTAAGAAAGCTTACCCTCCATACTATTGCAGATGTTGATGAGTGCACAACTAACAGACACACTTGCGCGTCAGACCAAGTTTGCATTAACTTGCCTGGTTTCTTCAAATGCTGCAAGAAGAATGTCGACGTTCCTTCCTGCCTGGCAGAAAGCCGTTTAAATTGCAAATCAGATAATGATTGTAAACCAAATTCATTGTGCAATGATGGCTGGTGCACTTGCCAAAACGGTTACTACATGTCTGACAAGGAAGGTTGCACAGGTATTTGAAACTGATTGCAGCACATCTTTGTATTTAAAACACGGCTTACCCCCGTGAAGTGAAGCTTTTATTAGCAAACGGAGCTTTCGAAAACTACTCCTGTTTTCGAAAGCTCCGTTTGCTAATAAAAGCTTCACTTCACGGGGCTAAGCCGTGTTTTACATACAAAGATGAGATCGTACCCCGTGTGCAAAAATCCGATGTTCATTGCAGCACATATGATAAATTTGCAAGCACCAATTTAATCTGCCCCAGCAGTTCTCAACATTTGCTCGCTTGTAAGCAAAGACCGGGTTTGTAACAGGATTTATTCTCATTTCTTAAAATATGTACGGTGTATATCCTGTTTATTACTTGCAATACAGCTCCCACCACCCCAGATCGGTACTCAGAGGTATTGTGAATGGTATGGTGGAGAGAGCTATTAACCTGTGTGACGAAAATTATTTGAAGAATGAAATAAGGTATATAAAGAAAACATTATACTACAATGGATATCCAAAGAACCTGGTTGGTTCTATAATAAGGAAGAAACTCATGGAAAGGGATGAAAGAATCAACCACAGTACACACATTGTGAACCCGTCTTTGCCAACTGTTGCAATGCCATACTTCCACGGCATTGGCGACAAGATCATGAACTGGGCGAAGAGCATAGGTTTCAGGGTTTTTTTCAAATCATCGCCAAACATTACAGCTTTACTAAGAAATGACAAGCAAAAAGTTCCCGATGAAATGTCCCACGGATGCTTTTACAGTTTGACTTGTAGTTGCTCTGCAACCTACATAGGAGAAACTGGACGTACACTGAGAGACAGAGTAAACGAACACAGATCGCACATCACCAGATACAAAAACGCAGAAGAGAGAATAGGGGATAACGGTAATATCCGAAGAAGAAAAGGAAGACCTCCGGTATTAGATGCCCACACAGTTATGGAGAAGTTAGTTCAAAATTCGGCAGTAGTGGAACATGCGAGTTTATGCACAGGAGATTTCAATGCAAAACGTTTATGCAAAGAGAAACATCTTAGGCGAAGAAAAATCAAGGAAGCACTATACATAAGGCATAACAGTTGTTTAAACAAAGACAGAGGAGCGGTGGTTAGTGAAATATGGACGAGTTTAATCCAGACTACAAACCGTTGTAAATTCAAGGGACCTGAACACATTTCAAACACAAGACCATCAAAATACTCTGAAGACGGAGCGGGTTAGCTCCGAAAACTACGTCAAAATCTTCATTACTCGACTTGTTCGAGGAAATAAACAGGATATACAGCGTACATATTTTAAGAAACATTTGTCGCTTGCAGGATAACACTCCAATGAACAATAGGGAATACCATTTCTCTAATCTGTGAGGCTAGAAAAGTCATTCTGCTCTATTCGCCTTCCACATTTTTAAACAGCTTTAAATGAGCAATGCACAATGGTACCTGAGGATAACAACAAATGAAAAATTGAATACCGGACAGCTTTAAGGTATTCCCACCTCATGCTTTGTCGATGTGAACTTACCGCCGCATCAAACAAAGTTTTCACTTTCTTTGTCAGAAAACACGGCTTTTACCCGCTAGTAAAGCTTTTAATTTCGTCGGAACTTTCGGTGTCATACCTTGACTACCGTCTGTATGACACCGAAAGCTCCGATGAAATTAAAAGCTTCACTAACGGGTAAAAGCCGTGTTTTCTGAAAAAGAATATGACATTACACCCCGTTATCAGAAACCCTATTTTCAAAGTTTTCACTGTTGTGCCATGCGATTCTCCCAACCACTCACGCTTACATATGAAAATAATATGTCGCCACATTTGTAAAATCACGGACGGTTATTAATGCGCATACATGGACATTTTGCACTCTTAACGTGCACACATGGGTTCGTAGAATGTCCTCATTCCAGTAGTAACTGCCATTTTCAATGCACGACTGCTATTTTTCCACCGAAACATCAGTCATACACTTTGCAGTGCATATGATACTTTTTAACTCACGTGCACGTTGTAACTTCCTAATTCACTCTCTTTCAGACATAAATGAATGTACTTCGTATCCTACTATTTGCCCAAGAGACACCCAGTGCATAAATTTTCCTGGTTCCTTCATATGCTGTGAAAAGGCGGAATCATTATCCGAATGTCTAGGTATGAGTTTTTATCGACTGCTTTTCATAAAATCTTTCGCATGCTTCAAGGAATATAGTATTATAAAAACTTTCGGTACATTTCAGGCATTGTTATTTTTGCACCAAGGCAGGCGAATACGCAGATTGGACAACAGGTTCCCATGGGTGAGAAAACTACGGCTCTGCTACGCAGCAATTTAAAGTTAAGCTGCCCTTTTCAGGCATCACAGCGGAATTCGCCACCTTGGAAACTGGCACAGGTCAGTCTTCAATGTTTGACCTATCACTACGTCACAGATTTTCTTCGCTTAAGAACTGTTTTAAATTTTCATTGACAATCGCACTTACGCAGCCGTCAACGACTCTGTTATGTCCGCCTTCTGCTACTGAACTAGTTGAAAACCTGGAACACTGTTGCGAGGAAATTCCCGTTGTGCTACATTACTTTCAGTGCATCCATAGCAGTTCGCAAATGCCCATATTCTGCATTTCTTGTGTGAAATAGGAGTTCATAGAAATTACACTGAATTTACTTGCAAAATGTAATTAACTTTAGACCACAGTGAACACACTTGCATAGAATTTCGAGATGCCTAACTACAGAAAACTGACTTTGAAATTGCCATCTGCCCCATCTGCCATGTAAACTAACAATAATAATTTGAGCAGCAGAATTCCATTTCTAACCGTGAAGCATTCGTTTTATTTTAAACATTTCTCATTGCTATTCAAGTACTTGAGAAAGCAACTTCATTGACGCTCCATAGAGAAGGTGACACTCTCGAAATAGTCTGTATCTGTCGCCTACTTTTACTAAACTTCAGTTTTTGTTGTCACATTTTTGCGACTTTATTCATTGCAGTAACTCGTCGGCCAAAACCTGCAATCTCAGTGTTACCTGACAAATCCACAACGTTAACTACCGGTCTAACAAGGTCGTGCGACGGAACGCAGCACCATTGCCACTCCAATGCAAAATGCGTAATATCTACTTCATCTGATGAATATATTTGTGTTTGTGACAAAGGATTTGAAGGTGATGGTTACCATTGTAAAGGTAATTACCACAACTTCTTTAGCGAACTGTTAAAATTTTAATTTGACTTACAGATGTCGACGAATGTACTCTCTCCGACAAGCTTTGTTCGCCACTGGCCACTTGCGTTAATATGATAGGTAGCTACAAATGCGTTTGCAAACCTGGATACACTGGCGACGGGGCTATTTGCACACGTAAGTAGGCATGAACGTTTACCTGGATTCCAAATCCGTTGCTCGTTCTTACTGATACTTGATTTGCTTCGCCTGCTCATTTAATTGCTATGATTTATTTACCTGTTAAAGCTTCGTGTCCCCACGGTCAAAAGCCATTACCCACGGTATGCTCATTGGGAACAAGGCATAAGGAGTGCTTGAAAGGCTACGACTGCATTCACGGCTTTTGTTGTCCATCTCATATTGGTTAGTCAGCGCTTTTTTTATTTATTGCAACTTTCCGCGCTTCGCTTGGCTTCGCTTGGGCACAGCTATGCACAAGTTCAACTTTGCAAGGTATCGAATTTTCTTACAAACAAACACATAGCGCAATTAGATTATTGGAAAAAGTACTGACAGGTCAACCGGACCTCCGACATCACTATTTGCTTGCTCAAACTTGCAAAATTCATAGGTCCAGACAAGAACCTCTTTTCGTCATCATGGGCTTTTTCTGCTCACCCAATGTATTAACACTCTGACGCAAATGACATTGCCAATTGAAACATCACGCCGCACTGCGGTTTCTTTTAACACAGTAAAGGGTCTTTTGATTGTCGGTACCAGCCTGCTGTTCAAGATGCTTGGCTAATAAAGGCGTCCATCTTACAATGAATTTAGAAATAACAAGCTCTTCCAGGTTATACACGTCAAGCCTTCTGCTGGCCCACCTACTTTTTAGTGTATTTTTCAATAAAACTCATCCTACCTTAATTGATACAAAAGGCCTGCTACAGTCACCTTCAATTCAAGCTACTACTCCATGACATCAATCGGTAAAATTGCCGCTATTTAGGTGAAGAGAAGGATTGCTCGAAAAGTCCTTTGATTTGTCATCAATTTGCAAACTGCTTGAATGGAATATGTTACTGCAAATCTGGCTTCCATGGCAACGGATACATATGCGAAGGTAACAATACTTTACTGCAGGCTAATGTACTAAAATTTGTTTCTTTTCTGATTGTGCTATCTAAAATCGCTGACCTTCTTGTACGTACGCAAATGCAAGCACTTCGGAACACGTACGTTCCGCAAGCTTTGCCAATTAAGGCTGATTGAACAAGGATACCGTATTAATTCATCTTCTTCATAACTCTATTTACTATGTATATTAAGACAGTCGGTACACATTGTAATAGTAATACTTTGTTTTAAACCATTAAGGACTTTTCCTAAAAAACTACATGCGATTATTTGGTAAATGTTTCCTTACCAATTATCACAAAACGCAGTGGTCCTGTAGAACAGCCATTCTCAACGTGGGCCCTGGGGCCCCAAAGGGGGCCCTGGAAAATCTGAGGGGGGCCCCAGCGCCTCATAGGGGGGCCCCAGGATTTCGGAAAGGAATTTTACTATCGTATATTGACCATTATGGGCTATTTTTCACTTACCAAAGGTGTTTGTGCTTTTCGATTAGAAGCTGTTTTATGCTCAGGCGCATACGTTCTGCAACAGCTTGATATGTGACCTATTAATACAACCCAGCTAATATCTGCAGACAGTACTAGCGCAATGAAACCTAACAGACCCATCGCGGTGAGCAGGAACCGCCCAGGGGGGCTCGTGGCACCTTAACAGACCAAAGAAGCCGGACGCAACGCTAGTTCTCCTAACAGGGGGGCCCTGTAGCCTCGGAACTGCTCTATGGGGGCCCTAGTCAAAAAAAGGTTGAGAATGGCTGCTGTAGAATACTTTTTTCCTGCGGACAAACTTTGCATTCATTGTTCAGCCAAATATTCTTGGTCACTACCTAATGAAAAACACACTGCACAGAAGGCGTTCTCGTTTGGCAATATGCTCATAGTCTTTTTCAGACGTCGATGAATGTGCGTTAGAAACGCACAGCTGCCTTCAGCAGCATCGTTGTGTCAATACGATTGGAAGCTATAGATGCGTAAGTAAGTCACAATATCAATCGAATCATAGTAAGGATAATTGTAGGAACATTGCTTTCACTTGCGTAACTTTTCCATTGCAGCTATTCACAACTGCTCCTTAGTGCCAACTATATGCGCCTCTAACGCATTTTGCAAAAATCAGCTGTGCGTTTGCAAGCGCGGGTATCTTGGCGATGGCCTTCACTGTAGTCCTGATCCGAACAGCTGCTCATTCAATCGAACTATTTGCGATCCAAACGCGCGCTGCTTAGAAGGAGAATGTCAATGTGGCACAGGCTACGTCGGAAACGGACGCAAATGTTATCCAGACCCAAAGGACTGTCACATGGACATACACTTGTGCAGCAAACATGCACGCTGTGTAGATCGTCGGTGTGAATGCATTCCAGGTTGGTACATGTGTTTAATCGAAGTGCTACCATTTCAGTCACATTGCAATATGTGCGGTAGTAAGGTTGGTTGATGCTTTCTTCATTACCCACTCACCGCCAGCAAAACATACTGCATTAATGGGCCCCTTTAGTTGTGTTGATGTTATGTTCTGACGGGCATGCTGGAAGCAGAAAATGCACTTATTGCATACAATCCTTTTCAAGTCAGTACCATTGCCTAATTAGCATCTTATTCATTGCGGGCATTTTCATAAGCGTAGCTTTCGTTAAAATCGTCCAACGGAAGTCGCATGTTAGAACCTTTCAATATCTCGTTTGAACATTACGGTTGAAGCACCCGTTGAACCTTGTTCACTATAAGAACACTGCAAAAAGAACCTAACCAGTGACTGGTTGGCCAGCTACGTTAGTGAAAAACAGGCGAAAAATGATCGTAGGATTTAACGGGTGCTTCAAATGTAATATTCAAACATAATATACCGCCTCGTTACAAAGAAACTAATCTTCAATGACTTTCAATATCTCATGCAATTTATTGAATATGCGTTGAAAGTTAACAACAAAACTATTACAGTCTTATCGGCTATGGTTGTTCAGGTTTCAGCTCCGTTTAGAATACTTATTATCTTTTCGTCCTCTTTGTCCGTGAGATCTATAAACACGGCTAAACAATTTAAAGCAGGAGGAATGCCAGTGGCATATCACGATGATATGACAGTTTGGCAGTGCAGAGAGCTGTCAGTAGGCTGCTTCACAACGGAGTTTCACATCACATATTGCTAGACACAACTCATGGGTCACTGGACTGCCTTTGACAGGAATGAACATTACAATTCGGTGACGCACCTTTTTCTTGTTCCTCATTGCTCACGCCATGACATGATCAGCTGATATGACTTCTCAGTCCCCCACATTTGCCACATGACATGCTTTAAACAGTTTACGAAAACACACATGTTTCAGGAAGTTTTGAAAGTGGCGTGTCACTGCATTCACTCTTTTTTGAACGATAAACAAATAGATATAACCTTATATCGGTGACCAAACACTCACAGAGATTGCAATTCGAACTACGGAGCTATTGAGCGCCTGCCATCTTCACATCCAATGTACTGTCACATCAGCACAGAAAGCCTTAGTCACACCCTTGCAGTTTAAAACTGCAAGGTAAAGTTGTTCAAAAGCATCAGTGATGATCATCTGTGCTGTGAAGCCGTTACACCCCTTTTCAGGGCTAATGCTTCAGGCGAAACTATCCGCATCCCCCTGATCATTATTTTCTGCACTCCCCAGTGAGCAGTGTTCGCTTGAGTCGACTTCGCCTCTGCTTTCCAGGCAGTCGTACCTGAGTCACAAGGCAATTATGCTATGACAGTTGCAATTGTAGTCTTTTCGCATAGACCATCTATTTTGCCATTGTTATTTGCCATTTAATACTGAAACAAGCAATACGCATGCATTAATCATTTTCACGATAAACGAACATCGTTTTCACATACTACGCATCCCAAAAATCCCATTTTTATTCAGGTTTCTCCGGTGACGGTACCAGCTGTGTCGTGGATCCTGTTCCAGATCGAGAAAACTGTACTTTAAACAGAGGTATCTGCCAAAAATGGGCGAAATGTATATATGGCCGTTGTATTTGTGATACAAGGACACGTGGCGGCTGTTATAAAATCACCTCCACCGTTAGCAATAATTGCTACAGAAACCCGTCCGTTTGTCCTGAACACGCTGTGTGCAAAGAAGGTGTTTGCACCTGCAATGACGGCTATATTGGAAGCGGACAAAGCTGTGTGCCTGTTGGCAAAGACTGCATGGTCTATCCGAATCTATGCTCAACGAATGCGACTTGTATAAACAGCCAATGCCTATGCAATCAGGGGTATACTGGTAATGGAAGTACATGTACACTGATTGCTCCCGTAACATGTGCACAAAGTCATAACGAGTGCACTGCAGGCGCCCATTGTGTAAATGGTGAATGCGTTTGCAAGCTAGGCTACATTGGCAATGGGTCAACCTGTGCTGTAGACGCTAGCGACTGTTTGATGAACCCTGGAATCTGCTCCCCTAATGCTGAATGCTTCATGCGTAGGTGCTTGTGCAATGTTGGTTATGAAGGAGACGGCAAATCCTGCGTTCCTATTAAACACACCGCTTGTCAAACTTGTGACCTAAATGCACGTTGTTTCAATGGAAACTGCTTCTGCAATGCGAATTACATTGGAGACGGCATGCATTGCTTTAAATCGAATACGCCAACCTGCAGTCATGATGCAAGGATTTGCGACTACAATGCGCAGTGCAAGAAATTTGGCAACATTTCAGTGTGCATCTGCAACGAAGGATTTGAGGGTACAGGTCTCATATGTAAGCATGCTATAGTCTTTCACGGATACGACCTACAATGTTACATTCAGGCAAACCAATCCCTCCGGACGACCTGAGGACACGTGATTACAGAACAGGTAACAACCGCTGCCCAATAACTGAACTTTTATTGAGGAAAACTATTGACAATGCAAATGGGATGACTGAATGAGCACTCCTCTGCTGTTGCACATACGTTAATGCACCTGTTTATTAAACTAGTATTTCTAATCTGTTCATTAAACTAGTATTTCTAATCCCACGATCTTATCTCATTGGTTTATTACAGAAGACTGCTTTAATCCAGTTAAAGGTGAAACAATTACACATGCAACTTACAGAACTTTCCTCGTCCCGTCTTCAGCATGTCCTGTTAGACAGGCACACTGAAGACTGGACGATGAAACTTCCGAAAGCTCCGTGTGTACTTACTTCTCTTTTAACGGGATTAGTACCTATGGTCTGGAATAAACACATGCACCTGTTCAACAAATTAACAAGTACTTTGTCACATTTGCAGCAGCATTAAACTTTTCCTGATTAGGAGAAATTCAGTGATGTTGCAACTCTCCATTATAAACATAATTTCACGTATATGATCAAACACACCTGCCAGAAAAACTTTCGATTCGCAACTAAAAGATTTCATAAACAGCTAATGATTTATGATCAGTGGAACGATGCAAACACGGTCTTTTAATGCACATTTTGAAATCAGTTTCTCAATGCGATGTTCCATTGGTGATACTTTCAGTTCATTAGCCCGCTGTAATGCAACACTATTAAAGCAACTCCTTTCTGCCATGTCTACTAATGATGGAACAGGACGTATTCCAAACATCTAAATTAAAAATAAGATAACTACGTGGAAGAGATTGCTCAACAGGTATAAAATTTCAGTGACAAGGTTGAAAAATTAGAGGAGACAATCATTTGTCGGGGCTAATACTAGTTCTACTGTAAGAATCTTTCACTTTTTTCCTCACTTAATGATTTTTAAACCGCGGGTTAATGTCGATTCATCCATTAAATACACAACGATGGGTTGCAGCTGACAAGATGACGTCTTGTCAGCTACATTGTGTGCCTGCATCATTTTCACGAAACCATGAAGGTGAGCGTAATGAATAACAGAAGCGACCAATCATCATTTTTCGTACAGAACGGTCTCTTCGCTACCTGTTCGCTTGACATAGAGCGAGGGGCTAATTGGATGACCATCAGAACAAGAGGAATAAAGGAACTGTCTTTAATTGAAGAAACACGGCAAAAGAACTCGTGTTCTCGAAAGCTCCGGTTTATTTAACCACGGGTTCTTTTGCCGTGTTTCTTCAATTAAAGGCATGAGATCTTACCTCGTGCTTAGAAACCCTTTGTTTAATTTAACAAATGAACTGTTTCGTTAATATGTGCTTCCAGTTCGCGTTCTTCCTCCGTTCAATAGATATTGTAGAACTTCATCACAACATTATCATTACTCCATCAAAGCGGTTACATTTCAGTTCACGTCTAACAAACGATTGAACAAGAGAGTTTTCTTTGCGCTATTTATACAGTGCATGAAGGCCAAATGTGACTACATTTTTGAGCACCCATGAATGTCCTGCCCATTGGTCGAAACTGGATAAATGATCGTATTTATGTATATCGTTATTGTAGCCTATGATAAGGCCAACTTTGTTATTTCAGCGTACTTACACATAACGCTATGCGACTCGGTTCACACTTCTAAGACGTCTTCAACTAATCGTTCAATAACAACTCCCTCTTTTCAGATGCAAAATGTGGATCGTTGGTTTGTGGAGCTAATGCTGCATGCAAGTCAGACTTTGACGGAAGACCTGTTTGCCGATGCGTGCATGGATTTTCAGGAAATGGATTTTCCTGCCTCGGTAGATTGCTGAATTATCCTTAAAAAACAATTGCACAATTTTTGAAGATATTGACGAGTGCCGAACAAAAATACATAAATGCCACTGGCTGGCAACGTGCGAGAACACAGTAGGAAGCTATAGGTGTGTATGCCCTGCTGGGTACAGCGGTAATGGAAGAACAGAGTGCTTCAGTTCAACCGTATCGAACGGATCAAACTTTGTTGATGGTAAGTACTTGCGCTATGGCACCTCCAGTGTTGATAGCAGTTAGCGAAATTTCACTGCGTGAACGAATCTGTCGCTTGTAGCCCTGTGCGAACACGACGGAATTACATTGTACCTGAGAAACAGAGCCAAGCTTGAAGGAAGAATTTATGTAAAATCACAGAGCGGAAATCAAATGTGCAGTCAGCAGATTTCTCATCGTCAAGGAGAGTTGTTCAAGTTCAAGGCGCGATTTGATGCTTGTGACGTCAAGAAAGATGCAGATGTAAGTACCTGATACATGCAACAGCTGAAATGACTAATTTCTGTGTTCAAGGACACTTATTCCGTAGTTGTGGTTATACAGAGGCATAAAGCATTCGTTACCAAAGATGATGAAGCATACAAGCTTGTATGCACTTATCCTACGTCAGAACGTGAAGTAAACAGTGGATTTAGTGTAGAGTCAGTTCTCGCAAAACAATCATACTTCGCGTTGATGCTTTTTTTCCTTTACACAGAATGCTATCTACAATTGACACTTACGCTCAGACTGCGACCAGTGCTTCTTGCGCTTTGAATGTGATTGATCCGTTAACAGGAGAACCAGTACTTCAAGCAACTGTCGGCCAACAACTCCGCATGCAACTAACCGTTGACTCTATTGGTAAGTCACGTCAAACAAATGAAATTCATAGTGCACTATACAGCCAGTCTTTATTCCCTTGGAGTAACAAGATACTCAAAGCTTACTGGAATGAATGCATGCCCACTCAGATTGTTTCGTAAGTCTACAAACCCGAATTTGCAAAACGAGCAGCACCGAACGTACGCATTCATTTTCACTTTTTGGAGAAACCTTGCCATGTCCTCTGCGCATATTAAATTAAGCAAAACATTCCACCCTTTCTTATTTAACTAAACTCATTGAGCAACCTCAACGGATAGATATTTGTTCAAACGTGCAGTGAAACTGACTAACTCCTAATCGGTTACAAAAGGTTGCTACTTCGTGCTAACAGTATAGAATATATGAAAAATTGCAGGACATTATGAAGTCTTACCTAAAAATTGTATGGTGGTAAATATGGAAAATGGCGAACGATATCCACTGACGGATAGCAATGGGTGCAGCCTTGATAGTACATTGTTTCCAAATTGGCAAAGAAAGAACAGAGGCGAACTGTTCTCAGACTTCTCTACTTTCAAATGGCCAGAGACAGCGATCATTCAATTCCAGTGCGACTGTTCCATGTGTACCGAAAATTGCGGTACAGTAAGTCTAAGCTCTCTTAATATTTCGTACATTTGCCATCGTCAATATAAACATCGGTAGACGAATTGCAACGCCATTAGAATCAGAAGAGCATTGCAGCAGTTTCCAGCGGACACGAGCTCTTCGAAAAGAAACGTTCGATCGAACGCTATTACCGTACTTTCTTCTGAAGAAATGAAAGCTGAATCAACAAGCGTTGGTAGGTGATAAGCTCATAGATTTGTCGAATGTTTTATTATCAGTATCAACTGGATCATCGTAATTATTAACTCATAGCATGCAAATTTGACTGCGCTATCAGCTTAGTGGGGCACCCTTTAGCAATTAATGCTAACAGTTTACCCATGCTATTTGTGACCTATATGAAGATTTAATTTCCTTCAGCAGCAGATCTGTTCTTCGTTTCCTTCATAGACAGTTAGATGTGCGTGAGAGTGTTTCAAGCTATGCAAAGAGTTGCAACATAAATGCTGCTGCCAAGCATGGGTAACCCAAAGCGCAGCGTCACATGCCAAGTCGTTGCCACCTTTTACAAACAATCATTTCTGTTTGCACTCTTGTAATGAACCTATCGTCAATTTTTCTGAGTTTCGCTGTAGTACACGTGTTCCTGGCCACATTTTCATTGATGTATGAGATGCTTATTCGAAGCTTTCGGGTGTAATCACGCTAATGATCAGCTCAATTTGTTATATACCGGGTCATGTCGATGACGTTGCAAAGTCCGTTTGTCGGCCAGCTGTGGCAGTGTTATCAGTTTCCAGGTTTGGTCCTGACCCGCCAAGCATTCGTTTCACTCAGTCAGTCATGCTGAGGTGCGAGCATCTCCTTTGGTCGACCACGGCAGTGACAAAAACTAATAAATGAAAGCGTATGCAATTACTAATTGTGCACTACACACATCCTCTACTGATCAACTATGGATTTGATTATTTTGGCAGGTATAATGCAGCTGTTAGGCCAATAGATCCTGTTCACTTCTTGCTTCTACATACACCTACCTCTGCACGCTGTTACTGAGACTAACTATTCAGAGTTCGCTTATGCTAAGTCCAAGTGAGCATACATATCTCGGTAGTTTAACGATTTCAATCAGTCATAGATCGTGGAAGCAAATGTTTTTCAATAACTTCTGAATCAGCTGTTCATAGCGAAAGTGCTGCACGAGACGATTTACTGCTCTTCCCTGTACGTATGTTTACGTGATCCGTAATTCCGTATCTTTGTTATTCATTTTTTAACGGGGTAATTATTCAAATAATATAGTGTATGCACGGTATCCACCCCGTTTTCGTAAAAAGCTTTATTCAAAAAAGCTTTTCATGAGCTTTCGGGTACCCACTGTACCCATCATCAGGCTAAACAACAGTTATTATGCCGACAGTGGGTACCCGAAAGCTCATGAAAAGCTTTTTTGAATAAAGCTTTTTACGAAAACGGGGTGGATACCGTGCATTCACTATATCTTTGTTGTTCCCTTAATGAGGTATTTCCATTTGGCTCACGCTTGCGCACGGAATACTTCTCATCAACTGTTCTCTGAGGATCGCAGTTCTTAACGACTTTGTTTAGGAGAACGCAATTTTTAGGCATCCAGGGGTTTACTGCTGCACAACCTAACATGTTTTTCACGTTTCTTTATCACGTCATTAGGCTACGAAGGCTGAGTTCGCCTCTTACAGCCTTCTTCCAGACGATATTATACCAACTTCTTTTTTGCCAGTCAGAAGGCTTGATTAAAACAATTGTCGTGCTTTGCAGTGCACAATGGAGTGATGCGTTTCCGAAAGATTCACTTCCGCCGTCATGATTAAACGGTGAAAATTCAGAAATTATGCCGCACTTCCAATCTATAGTCTTTCGTCATTTGTTGGGCAAACCTAGTTTGGTAGACTGTTATTGCCAACTCAATTGCCCAGTGTACAAATAGGCATCATTTTCACCGTTTCATCATTCTACGCTAACGGCGGAAGTGCATCGTCCGATAGCCGCGTTCCATTGTTCCTCGCCAACGAAATTACGTACTTCTACCAACGTGGTCGACTGGCACTGAACATATTTAACAGAACTAATACTGCGAAGGGAAGAAATGGGTAATTATTAGAATGAGAACTGTTTGTACATTTTCCGTCTTCATGCTTGGTACATTAGTTCATGAAAATATTACCGGTTGACAATACGCTCATGTACCATTTGCCCATCCTTTTCTCAATGAAAATTCTGCTTCGTGCCTAAATGCAAAGCATTATTTACGAATATACACTCTTTGGTATAAACGTTCAGAAGAGGGCGAAACAATGAATGCAGTTCAATCCAATATTCGCATACCGGTGCACAGGAATGTGCATGATTTCAGTTCTGAAATACTCATACCTCTTACAGTGAATCCTTTACTAGCACGTAGGTAAAATGTATTGATACGTGAATTAGCCGGCACTGCAGACAGATAGGCAATGTCAGTTCCGAAGATCTGTAATTCGTTGCAACACTTATGTTCCTATCAAAATACGTACATCATCAAATGCGACTGCACTGCAAAATTCGCGTACTTCTTTTGGGCAGTTGCGTGCCTTCATTTTTCTCAACAAAATAGCCTGCGTAACTTACACCCGAAATTCTGTTTCCCTCTGCGTTCCCCTTGTGAACATCTGAAGGTCCTGCCAAGTGTTCTTTCTCGTGAGTCCGGGTAAAAGATAATTCCGGATGCCAAATGCTAATGAACACATGTAAATTCATTTTTTAAAAGCACCTTTATTAACGGCGCCTTTTAATTTTGCTTCTTCGCCTAATCACAAATTTTTCCCATTCCAATTCATCTTTTACTGACATTCAAATTATTATAACCCAAGCTTCAGGTTCTCTGTCAACTCGCCATTGGTGCCTTGCTTTCTTTACCTGCTCGGACAGTCGATGGTTTTGCAACCTCCACCACTATCCGACCATCCGGGCAGGCAAAATCAGCTATCAGGTCTACAGCAATTACCACTGCTTTTATTCTTGAATATTGCATTTCTCACGGGTTTCAGTTTCATATTGTGTGAAAACGGCAGAATACCCGTTGCTTTTATTCTTTACGTCACCACTATAATCAGTCGGACGGGACGCTTGCACCCCTAAATGACTGACTGGGCGGGCGATAGACGATTGACAGGTCAACATTCGACCTATAGTTGATATGGCTACTCCTGATGGTCAGGCAGGAAAGCTTGAGCATCCAATAACTGACAAGGCATGTGAACTTTGCTGACCGAGCACGGCTGGGTAACCCGTGACCAACTAATTTTTAATGACGAAGCTTTCGAAAACGACTCATGTTTTCGAATGCTCCGTCATTAAAAATTAGTTGGTCACGGGTTACACAGCCGTGTTCGGTCAGCAAAGTCATGAGATCCTACCCCGTGTTCAGAAACCCTATTTTTACTTTAAGGCATGTGAACAAAATATGGTACTAATAGCGAGTTCATGAACGACCACAAAGCTTCACTTCTTATTGGTTTGAATGCTAATAAATGATCTGTTGGAACAGAAAACGTCCGTAATCAATTAAAGAAAGCAAACGCAAATAGACTCGTTAAAAAGAGTTAACGAACGTAAGTGACGTAGCATACTGACGTCATGCGCTTGAAGTTTGAAAAATAACAGAATCGCTGTCTCAGTGGGTTGGTAGTTTTCATTTTTCTTACCAGAAGCTCGTTTTCACATGCTCTTTTATTCTAACGTGAGAGCTTGCGGATCATGCCCCGTGCCGCCACTAGCGAAATACGGCCCACGAAAAGCACTTATGCAATCCCAATGACGTCAGCAGACACGGGGTTTTAAGCAACACCGACGAAACTTCAATGACCTTCTCCTATTCATTTTCAGGCGGCTTGGCACAGTGAGATCTTTGCTGAATCTTCCTGCTTAGCCGATAAAGTGCCTCTTCAAATAAACCGTATTGACTTCTGCTGAGCTCCAGGGCAATACCGTATTCATCATTGATGAATGGTCAGTACATGCGGTGCCGCTCTCAGCATAGCTGTATAGCGCCCTCGCAAAAACAGTACATCCACTTGCAGGACAACCCCTTGTTCGAATAGACATCTTATACGTTGGTGAGCAGCAGTGAGAACGTTCGATCTAAAGTAGTGATTCTCAAGGGGGTTACATGGGACCCCTGGGGGTCCCAAATCGCCAAGGGGTCCCTGTGGGGGTCCCGTTTGACGAAAGGGGTCACATGGGACCCCTTAGTCATCAGATTGAAACTGACTGAAATTGTTGCAACTCGGCTGCCGACGCCACCGTACTTGCATCGGGAAGTGCTGGCAACCCCTCCGCTCAACCATTTCGAGCAGTCTGCGCATGCGAAGCTAACCAAGATCGCGAATGCGATCGCGAGCTTAGGAAACACTGCTTAAGTCGTTGTGCTTCAGTGGAAGCATTGATCGGCGAGATAAGCATCACATCGTCGAGAATAGCGGCGTACACTTTTTCTCTTTATGTTGACAGTGACTGCACGTGAAGCAGATGGTTTACTTCAGGATGCAACTAGTGCTCGCTGCTTTCTGAGAAAGCGCTGTATTTTCATCTGTTTTACAATTCAGCAGCATTAGTAGGTTCCATAAATAGTATGTTATTCCCTGCCGCGCTATAACTTGCTGGTTCTTCGTGACTGAGTTGTGTAACCTGTATCCTAATGTGTGGGCCGTGGTGAAAAGATGGCTCATCTGTTTTCCTTCATCATCGCTAGTGGAACGCGCATTTAGTGTGGTCACAGACCTCATGACGAAGAAGCGTAACCGGCTGCAGTTAGTGAAGCGGGGTGACCTGCGCTTGCGCGTTACCTCCATGTTGCCTAACACTGATAAGTTAGTCTGCTCGCAACTATGTCAGCCGAGTATCTCTCGTTGACATTGTACAAAAACTGATTCACCAAATATAATAAATTGGCATGCTTCCATACAGACTTTCTTGCCGGTCTCACTGAACTTATCCGTTTCCGCTCACACTGACTGGATGCATTGTAGTTAGCATAGATATGACAGAGAGCGGTATAAATTTTACCGTAGTAGGAGCGGACGGACAATATCTGATGGTAATCACTGAATCTAACCGCTCCTGCGCTCTACAATTCCAGCCAATCAGCGCACGCTAAACTGACCAACCAGTGTAGGGGGTCCCAAACGGTCTGAAACTTCTCACGGGGGTCCCAGGCGGTTCTGAGCTTGAGAAACACTAATCTAAAGGTTCTCCATTGCCAAACAATAAGCAAAGCCTAATTTCCTTTTCAAAGACGAACTTTGAAGTTTGGTTTCTTTCTAACGGGGAGGAGTATCAAATTTGAATATTACGCGAACCACCCGTTTACAGGAACAGCAACCAACGGGTGTTTCGACCGTAATATCAAAGCATCAAAGACGAACTTTGCTGCGCCTATTCCAGCTGTTCTTTTTGTTCTTCAGCTCCACTTTGGTCACACGACTCTCTGTTGGAATAGGAGCGGTATTCTTTAATTACGTCGTATAGTAATCTCCGCTTTACGCGCAATCTAATAAAACATGTTCAATCGGCGGACTGTCCACTTCGACGGATCAACGTGGTTCCAAGATCATCGCGAAAGAGAATTAGGAAACATCTGCATTGCACATAGCTCCTTTGCGCCTGCTTAGTATCTAACAGTTTTCAATATTTTAGGCACTCTTTCAGGATGCGCCGATGGTTGGGTGTTCGTGGCACTTATGATGACCAACCTCAGCTTGCTAGCAATTACAGCTAGCATGTACGTGAATCGCCGAAAAATTAACTCGCACGCTTCGTGAACATTCGTTACAAGCAACAACAGTTTAACCTGAGCAAACACGTACTAGTTCCACCTAGGTGCCACTTTGACATGACATCCAATTGTCGCGTTGGAGATGCACACTTGGAAATGTACTATTCTGAACCTACGAAAGATTTCCTGCATTACTGACGCAATAAAATACCGCGAGCTAATTGAAAAGCAATGCAACAAACATCTTCCAGCAAACACTGTTGCACGCAGCAAAATTGGAAACTTTTACAACAGCGTAGCAGCAACTGTACAAGGCTAGTATAACGAATGATCTACTTGACGGAGCATAATGGAAATTGATCTACGAATACATGCATAAAGTTCATCCATAAAATGTTACCGTACAGCATTCGCCTTTTAATGCTGCCCAGTATCAGAAAGAATTTGTTCACGTGAGGGACAAACGAAAAACAATTTTAAACTGGGACAAAGGTAGCAAAACACAAATAAACCGAATGCCAGTTAACATTACAGGACGACAAGTCAAATTTGTCACTTCTTATTGTTGTTATTTTTCACCTTCCCTGGAGCTGGCGTTTTAAGCGGATTGAAAGGTTTAACGCCACCACTGTAATTCTGCGCCAGCCGTTTCTTGTCAGCAGGCTTCAGCACCTGCAATAAACGAATGTATTAATTCAACCTGCTCTCCTTCTTTGGCAACAATTGCGAAATACTCACTTTAAAGGCGCACATAAGTGTGTCATCTACAGACATCATTGCTCCAGCATTGTCGAATTCGCCGCAATAGTTGGGCGCAGAAAATAGCGTTACCAATTGACGTTTGGCAAAAAACTCGTAACCTTCTTCAACTACCTGATGGGCGCGGCAAATAAGATCCATATCGTGTCGTCGAAGGAATTTCGACACAATGTCAGGACTGAACGTATACGACACTCCACGATCATTCTCACCCCAGCCATTGGTATCTTTATCAGGATCAGACCACAGCAGGTCGCAGAGCAGACCCTGATCGGGAACGTCGGTGGGACGCATTATTCTTCGAATCTGTTCCATTGTTTGCAAATCTGGACTCAGCCCTTAAAGCAACAAAATCTATGACCAAATTCACAAAATTTTGCGCCACCATCAACAACCGGCAAATAGCAACAATGTTCCCAGTAAACTCAACCAGCGTGCAACAATTACACGTACCACCATGACAGCAAAATATTTTCTCGTCAATGATGGCAGCAACCGGCAAGCAGTTGAAGCAATCGGTAAACGTCTTCCATAACTTTATGTTGTAACGTCGTTTACCTGCAAAAGTCATTCCTAAACAGGTCTTTGCACAGCGCGTCAGGCACTCACATTCATCGTAAAACCCGTATATCCTGTTGATGGAGGCGCACTCGTGATTACCGCGCAATAAGAAAAAATTTTCAGGATACTTGATCTTGTACGCTAGCAACAGGCAAATGGTTTCCAGCGACTGCTTCCCGCGGTCGACGTAATCTCCCAGGAACAAGTAATTCGACTCCGGAGGAAACCCTCCGCATTCGAACAACCGCAAGAGGTCATAGTATTGACCATGGATGTCGCCTAAAAGTACCTAATTAATTACAAACACTTTCAAATTGCGTTGCTAATAAAATCTGCTCCTATTACTCTTCGACGTTGCAACAAGGGAAGAAACGGGACTAGACGATTGTACTAGCTAAAACAAAAATGCACTGCAATTTACAACTACCACCACCTAATTAATGCCACAATGGTAGTCTCACCCACTAAACAGTTTACATCGTGGAAGAAAGCGCACGCAAAAGAATGATGATGTAGAAAAACAAAAGTGCATCATGCATAACTGCTTGAGTCACATTGCGGCTACGCGACCTACTTACTATATTACTACTCATTAAAGCACGCTTCGGCGCTCTTACTTTTTCGAAACTTTACTTATCAAAGTGAATCGATGGGTCAAGTCATCTTCCAAAGAAATCAACCTTCACATCATTTTGACAGGCATCTCACTGACAAGTACCAATAACACATTATTGCTTCTGAATTAAACGTTGCAAACATTAACAGCATATTCAAGTTGAACAACAGAACAGAAGAGAATAGCTCGAAAAACATCGTCTTAGGAACAAACGCTTCCATAATGGCGTTGCCGGAAATAGGGACGAAACTATTCACTCCGCATGCAAAGAGCAAACTGCCACCTTATGCCAATATTTACTGTTATGTATTAACGGAAAGAGTGAAGTTGTCAGTGACAAATGAGCAAACTCATTTGTGCATAAGTAGTAATAAAGATGGCCAAATAGTATTACGAATGGCGAACAGGAGCACTTGCAACGGCACCCGGTTGCAAGAAATATCCAAACGAAATTGCCATTTTCCATCTCAATATACATCAATGCCCTCTAGGATTCGCTCTGTCTAATTGACAGTGACAGACAAACGCTGTTTTGTATCCATCAACTATCACCCACTGCGCTCCTCTCTCGCTCCCTCTCACTTAGCCAGCGGACAGCCACGGCTATCGAATCGATCATTGCTCTTTCTTGCCTGACGCTGCACATGGAAATCAACCAAACTGACTACATAATATATATAGGCCACAGACGCAATGGCGTTCCATGCATTTCGTAGAATTTACCATAACAGAGACCATCTCGCTAAGGCAGCAAAGATTATCATTGAAGAGGCAGCTTGTCTGTCGTTCAGCGTCTCGAGCTACACTACTTGAAGTTTCAATCAACGACGGCTCGACTAATGGTCAAGCCAAGATTGCAGGAAGGCCAACAGTACGCCGGCCGCTGCCGCTACATTAATGAAACAATACGCATTCCCACAATGATGCAGATGATGGCAAAAAATTGACAATGCACTTAAAACGATACGAGAAAAAGTCGATTCAATTACTTGCAGCCCTAATGAAAAAAGCGAAAAATGATTACCTTAAAATACCACATGGCGTTTCAGACGCACAACATGAGAAGAAGAAGAAGGAGAAGAAGGAGAAGAAGGAGAAGAAGGAGGAGGAGAAGAAGAAGAAGAAGAAGAAGAAGAAGAAGAAGAAGAAGAAGAAGAAGAAGAAGAAGAAGAAGAAGAAGAAGAAGAAGAAGAAGAAGAAGAAGAAGAAGAATATTCACAAGCAACTGTTAGACAAGAAACGTCGCCCGACTGGCGAATAAGTAAAAGGCTATCCATGCATCCTATTTTAATTGACAAAAGGGGGCAAGTGGAATAATTGGGTGAAAACATAAAGTAACAAAGAGATGTACGCTGAATAGCGCAAATGATATTAATAATGACTATAATGACTTGTTTCACCAACACGCAACTATTACAATTTCAACAGCTGATCCTTCGAGAATACTTTTGATGCACAATCAGCTTTTCGTCTGAGCGAAAAACACTTTGGAAAGTGTGACTTTGCAAACTGTACACACCTAAAGACGGGATCAGCTTGTACGACAACTAATGGAAACACTTTCGCAAATCATCATGTCACACCACTTTAACACACCTCGCACAAATTTCATTGCAAAATTGAAACTGTGCCTTCAATCCTGCAGGCCTGTTGACAAATTTTGACTTTACTCCAACGATGCTGATTGAAGATGGGGTGCACGGTAACGGGGCGTTTACGGCTGCCATGGATGGTTGCCGCGGTGAACCCGTTGTGATCACGTTACGATGCTTCTGTAATTACCAAGAAAAGAACCTCATCAGTCGCGGGTGGGTTGATATATTGGTAAAAATGTGACACACAGTAACGTACGATTGTTCGGAGCTTTCGGGACGCTCTTTCCACTCGCTAACGACGGGACTACTGCGAAGATGCATTTCGTTGACCGTCGAAAAGCAAACTGAGAACAAACTACCCTTTCTGGATACGCTAGTCATCAAATGCACAAACGGTTTCAAATCTACGGTATATAGAAAACCAACACATTCCGACCGGTACCTCGAGTTTGCTTCCCACCATCACCGCTCGGTAATGACAAGGATCATAAACGGAATGGTGGACCGTGCAACTGCCATCTGTGACGTAGAGTTGCTTAAAAAGGAGTTGCGACATATAACGGATACTCTCCGATCTAATGGTTATCCCAGTAAATTGATTTCGTCCACAGTACATCGCAGGATGAACATGTCGCAACTCCAATACCCGAAAGAGCAACAGCCGGTAGTACTGCCCTTCAACAAAGGTATCGGAGAGAGAATTAAACGTTTAGAAGAACTTTAAACTTTCGGGTATTTTTCAAGAGCTCAGCGTCATTACGAAATATTTTACGGCATGACAAGACCATTGTTCCCATGGAAGAGGCCCGGTGTCGTCTACCGTATAACCTGCAGTTGCAACGCCTCCTGCATAGGAGAAACGGGCAACAATTTACTTGACAGGTTCAAAGAACACCGAGCAGGCGTGACCCGTTACAAGAACGCAATGGTGAGACTCAATGGGACACATAAAGGCGAGGCAGACGACCTCAACCAAAGGAACCAAGGAAGATCATGAAAGACGCGGTAAAAGGCTCAGCGGTCGTCGAACATTCCTCTCAATGTTCGGGCGACTTGCAAACAAAGACTATCTGTCGCGAGAGCCTGTTCCGTGTTCGGAAGTTCAAAGAAGCCCTCTTCATCCGGCATAATACCTGCCAGATGAACAGGGACAAAGGGGTTGAGGTCAGCGAAATGTGGAGAGATCTGATCAATCGAACCAGTTGCTGCCACATATCCACTTGACCCCCTCCTCAATACCGTTAAATACCTCCGCACCAGATGTTCCATCCCTTTCCAACTGCGCTGATGACGGAACACGACAGTTCCGAATGCTACGCCTATTAAAGCTTTTTGAACAATCCTGTCTTTCGAAACGTGGAATAGTAATCATAAAGACGATACTCATTGCGAAAATGAACGGTTGAGGACTCGTATGTTGCCCGTCGTAAGTTGTCCATATGCACACTTTGAAAACTTATCTAACCAGTGACTGGTAGGGGAACTTTGTTAGGCGAAAGAATGGGGAACATTCAATGCGCAAGAATGAGGAACAACTTTAAAGTCCATCTCCATATAATCTCTGCACAGCGTTACTATCGCTTCTCCGACGACGGGACAAGCACGACCCGAAAGCTCCGACACACACTTTCTGTTAGTTCGTACGTCCCAACTTCCCCTGACAAGTTCAAGGGTTAGGTAACATTCAGAGGTGCAAATATAGACAATGTCGTACTCATCGGGTGCTCAACGGTTCATTTTGATAATGACAAGAGGATTGAACACTGGGTGTTTTATAACGGGCTTGTTCATGTTCGGATATATTTTTTGGGCTGTCGACCCGTTTGATGGTATCTGTAATAGATCTGAAAACATGCCCTACTAGCGGGCTGGTAGGGGGTGTTTTCAGATCTGTTATTGCTGTTTAACTGCATGTATTCTTCTCCATATCTTCAGTTGCAGTATTTAGGCACAACTGGGTTGTTACAGCTCGATTATATCATGTGACTAAGCTTGTAAGCTGATAAAATTGGGCGTGTTCGTTTTCCATATTACTGAAAATAAGAAATGATTTTGCAAGAAGGATTATTCATGTACACCAGTGTTTCCCAAGGCGTGTCTTAGCCCATCCATCCGCTGGTAGGGCGTGTTTTCAGATCTATTACACATACCATCAAACGGGTCGACAGCCGAAAAAAGATATCCAATGACAAGAGGACCAATATTCACAGAAGAAACTTGTTACATCAAAAAAAATTGACATCACACGAATTACTAGTGACCGTGCAAGACTTACTGCCTCCGAAACGCAACGAACAATAACAGAAGAAGAATTACCAACGCCTCACAAACTATACCTATATTCCAACAGCTGTCCGTCGAACAATTCTCGAAGTAGCTCTCATGATAATACGACTAATATAAATGGAATCAATCAAGTAAAATAACCCATTCCAAGGAAAAGACTTCCATCGCAACTCAGCTTGATCATTCACTGTTCTCACTGACGCAGTACCTCTTGGCAACCTCTACTGGCTGTGCAACATTTAAGAGAGTCAAAGATTGTGACTGTCTAAGTTAATGACTGTGTATCCTGTATCACCTGACACAACCTCAAATTTCCACACATGGACCAACAACAGGCAACTAGCGCACTGCCATGACAGGAAAAGACCCAATGAATCATGTCTGAACATAGAAAAACGAGATTCACTTGTCAACAAAAATAAACTGCTTGCCGAGTGATGCAAGCAACCAAACGTTTAAACCATTGCAGCCTGCTGCACATCATCATTTCGGGTCAAACAAGTTTATCATAATTCTCCAATCGATCGCATCTTGTTTTCTTTCAACCGCTCCGCTACGTTATCAATAACCTGAGTGATGATATGAATTGTACGACGATCACCGTTGGAATGAATTTTACTGACGAATATAAATCCGTAGCTTTCGGGACCCACCGCGTCCCGTCTTCAGCGGATACACAATTCGGATAGTTACAGTAACAGGGTCTTTTGCTCTTGTCATCCACAAGCTATTACTAATTGCCAGCATGTTAAATAAACAAAACGCCTCCGTCAAAGAGGTTAACCGAAATTCGGCACGCCTGCCTAAAATTCCCGTCGTAAGGCTGTTCAAACATCCGTTCTTACAATAAGTAGTTTTTGCTGGCTGTAATTGAACAAACGCCTACTTAGGTTCACTTGAGGACTTCAGTTCGGGCAAAGCGGTTACCATAGCAACATGTCAGAGAGAGAGAAAGAACTGCATCGCTCATAGTAAACAACATACCATGCCAGTACGCCGTTCCGCTGGTCTCACTTCCTAGTAATGCTGACCGGCCGAAGGACGTTTCTTCATTGAATAAATGCCGTCGTCCCTCCATCCTGCATTAACTGCTATCTTGTTCAGTGACTGAATACTTACATTCTACAAGCAGCGATAAACCTCTGCTTCACAACCTCTCTACATAACATCTTTGCCCACTGCCCACCTTATCGTTGACAGGTAACGACGCGCTCCAGTCGTGTAAGATTAACTGGGTGCTTTTACAGACATCCATTTCTACGAGTAATCATACCAGTCTAAAACAGAAAAAAATGAACTCACAATCATTCTCTGCTATATTTAGGAATAAACTTGTAGCAAACTTTTGCGTCTGCTTAAGAATAATATTAATCTGGTTTATTTCATTCCTGAAATGTGGATTCTATTCAACGAGTACTTATATTTTCTTCGCTATGTTTAACTACGTAGAGGAGCCATTTACGTGTTTTTCAGTAGATCTGCAATGGAAACGAAGCATTTTGCGAGCTACTGGACAAACGCTTTACTACGAAACAAGACTACAAAACGCACAGCGATCATAGTTTCCGAAATAAGCCCTCTTCCATATGATCGATTCATTGAAGACTTATGCGCGTAGCTACAAACTGTCATTTCAGTTACCTCCACTTAGTAAGAAGAAACATCAGTTCCGTAAGAAAAAATGCAAGTAGCAGTAACGATTTTCCACCACGATGCAGCAGGCGCGAATTTACGCAATGCCTTAATACTATATCATCCAACTTGGGCTATTCGTTCCTAATGGCACACAAGCTGCAACATGCACATCAAACCGGAAATGAAAAGAGTACTTGCACATGTCGCTTACCAACGCTTATAAGTTAGCCAATTAATAGTTCTCGCAACAAGTCAACATATCTGCAAACCACTTACCGTAATATGCAGAATAAAACTCTGCGCAGAAAGGCAAGTGAACTTTACCGAATTCATACCACTACGGGTGGTCATTCGCAAGGGAGAGTAATGGACTGGAAGACTCTGATGGGCATGGGTAATTTATCAATGATTTCTGACACTGGTCAAGGACAGCCTGAAGTCTACCTTTAGAACGCAAGCGAGCCAACACTCGACGGTTAGCAAGGAAACAAATCAACATTCATTTAACATAACATCTTGGAACGAAAACCAACGCCCTAACCCGTATTACGTGAATTCCAACGGCAACAGCAGCTGCAGCTGCAGTTGCAGCGCTGACTACTACAGCAGTAGGCCGTGTGAATATACCTTTTACATAATGAACAAACACTTCAAATCGCTAAACTTACCACAAAGGTTCAACGGGGCCTCCAGCTCCAAAAGAATTGGTTGGCTAAGGAAAATCTCCCTAGATTTCCAGCACAAACCCTTAATCTCATTTTCAGTGAGCTGAACGTTTTTGCCAGGTCTGGACCCACGCACTGAAAACAAGAACTTCCGTTTTATAGGTAACGGGATGCTGGCACTCACCTTCTAAAAGCCGTGCAATAATGCTATCAATGTTTAATTTTTCAGCGTCCGCCATACGATCAAATAATCAGCTATGACCGCTTCACTGGTCCTTCACCGGTACACAGTATTTAACTCAACTTGATTGTCATTTACCGCGTACCGTTGGACAAACATTACGTTTCGCTTATTTTCAGTATCGATCGACTGAAACTTATGGAAACCAGTAAAAGACGTAAACATTTAGCAGTAAAGTCGGTCATTAACTTCACTGTCGACTCCTTGTTTTCACTTTACGTTTCAGTGATTCACAACAACCAATAATGTAAAACCGCACACTTCAACAAGCTCGCCTCCCTATACTTTTATGTTGTTCTAATGTTATGCATGCATTGATTAAGAAACAGAAAGATGACATGAGCTACATATTCTTGTTTACGTTTGCTCTCCTGTAGCATGTGAAGGGTCTTTAAACTGAGACACGCGTACCTCAAAGCCCTTCGTCGATTAAACTAGCCTGCATAATCTTGCTGATGCTCATACTCGGTCGACTTGAAACTTTAACTATTCCACTGACCAAATGCTTATTACGCTGCGTTGTTGCCCTGCTCATTCACCCAAAAGGCATATTCACTTCAGTAAACGGAATTACCGTACGTTTCAATGTCGGATCGGCGACTTGTCAGTATCTTGCTAGGAGCCGCACTCCTTTTTTCTTTAACTAGATACATCATCTGGTCACGCAAAACTTTGAATTTGACCTTCTAAATGAAATGCGAAGCACTTCAGTTTGTCGCATATTGGTTTTGCACATTTTCTGCCAGGCCGTTTAGTCCCCGGGAATACGCCTAACTTGCAATACGCTTACTGCCATCCGACAAAACTTCAACCTAACTTACAAGAACACAAGTGTTGATGTAACAGTAGCGTGAAAAATTAGTATCACTAGAGCAACTGCAACACAAAGCAACAAATCACAAGTTTGGACTTTTCTTCCCTCATTTTTCTGTTTCTTCCCATTTCAAGAAATTTTTCTTCGCTTTTTCGCTGAAGATTGCCCTTTGAGCGCTATATCTTTTAATGGTTGAGCGCTATGTATTAATAGCAAGCTGAATATTTCACTTAATAACTGACCCATCCAACCTAATCCGACGGGGTAAGTGCATTTTTATGCAAATCCAATACTCCAACACGGTAAACCACCCGTTCGATAATGCGTTTATTCCCAAATCGCTAAATGCGTTTAGCGATTTGGGAATAAACGCATTATCGAACGGCTGGTTTACCGTGTTGGAGTATTGGATTTGCATAAAAATGACCCATCCAACCGTTGGTAGGGCGTTGTTTCGTTTAAGTTCAGGCACTGATCAACGGGAAGAATCCGTAGAAAAATGACTCAAATTACGCCACTGCCATTTCTCCCTTCTGTCGCCGATTTGGCAGGTAGGGAGGATGTTTGCACGTCTGCATGACTGGCCAGGCGTGCGACAAGCGCTTGGCAGGTCAAGGTTCGATCTGATAGCTGATGTTACTAGCTCAGTTGGTCATGCACAGGAGTTTGCGGCTCCAATGACATTACTCGCCTGGCAGGAAATTACGGTGATAACAGCTGTGGATACACCACTATGATAGCTGCATACATGAAATTTGCTTACGCCGTTGAAAGCTGCAATGCTCAACCTGCAAAATTACGTGAAAAGCAGCACAAGTTTATATTTTCTTGTCTGCTATTATAGGCTATTTCGAAATCCGCAATGCTCTGATAATTGTTCCATTTTAAGCGCCATTAGAAATTAAAAAAATTCCTCACATAACTCTACTTGACGGAATGCATTCAAAACATAGACGTCTAACAAGCAAATAGTTTCGATTTCTTCCGGTAAAATACTTTTCCAACTCCTATTCGCCTCACACCGTAGTTGCAATGCACATTATCCGCTTCGGCAAAATTTCCTAACCCGTCACTTGCGCACAATGAGTAACAGAATGGTTGATGCACTGCTATTCGACACGTAAAGCCAACATCCATCGCTGCCATTGTATTTTCCAGCAGAGGGCCCTACCGCGGCTGTACATCCTTTGCGCCATTTTATTTTTAACCCAAATTCAAAAATTGCTAATAAATTCGCACCCATGTTTGCACACGTCGACATGCCAGATATTCCTGCTATCATAGGCCGTTCACGGCGCCTGCTTTGTACCCTGAAGATAGTACAACGCGTGTCCTGAAAGCAACGTAAAGTAAATACGGACGGCCATCGTTATCCGCGGTTAATTCGTCCCAATTTTGAGCGTCACACCGCGGATAACGAATTCCGCGTTATATAGGATTCCCTATAAAAAAAGGCCAAATGGATTGTATTCCAGCCGCGTATTTGGTCCTGCCCCCTTGAATTCCTTCCCGAACGGTTATCATACCTACTGGTCCTTCGAATCTTGGTACTACGGAATCTAGCTGCGAGATAATGGCATGAATGAGACTGCGCTTGTCCAATGGGGCCAGCCATCAGAGTCCAGGCCATTACAAGAAAGGACGAAAGTAAAATGCCCTTTCTTTAAACAACTGGGAATCGCCTTGCATTAATCAGCTAAGCTAATGATTCTCAAGGGGGTCACATGGGACCCCTGGGGGTCCCCAGGGGGTCCCAAATCGCCAAGGGGTCCCTGTGGGGGTCCCGTTTGACGAAAGGAGTCGCATGGGACCCCTTAGTCATCAGATTGAAACTGACTGAAATGGTTGCAACTCGGCTGCAGACGCCACCGTAGTTGCATCGGGAAGTGCTGGCAACCCCTCTGCTCAACCACTTCGAGCAGTCTGCGCATGCGAAGCTAACCAAGATCGCGAATGCGATCGCTAGCTTAGGAAACACTACTTCAGCGGCTGTGCTACAGTGGAAGCATTGATCGGCGAGATAAGCATCACATGGTCGAGAATAGCGGCGTACACTTTTTCTCTTTATGTTGTCAATGACTGCACGTGAAGCAGATGGTTTACTTCAGGATGCAACTAGTGCTCGCTGCTTTCTGAGAAAGTGCTGTATTTCCATCTGTTTTACAATTCAGCCGCATTAGTAGGTTCCATAAGTACGTATGTTATTCCCTGCCGCGTTGTAACTTGCTGGTTCTTCGTGACTGAGTGGTGTAACCTGTATCCTAATGTGTGGGTTGTGGTGAAAAGATGGCTCATCTGTTTTCCTTCATCATCGCTAGTCGAACGCGCATTTACTGTGGTCACAGACCTCATGACGAAGAAGCGTAACCGGCTGCAGTTAGTGAAGCGGGGTGACCTGCGCTTGCGGGTTACCTCCATCCGGCCGAACATTGATAAGTTAGACTGCTGGCAACTGTGTCAGCCGAGTATCTCTCGTTGACATTGTACAAAAACTGATTCACCAAATAAATTGGCATGATTCCATACAGACTTTCTTGCCGGTCTCACTGAACCTATCCGTTTCCGCTCACAATGACTGGATGCATTGTAGTTAGCATAGATATGACAGAGAGTGGTATAAATTTTACCGTAATAGGAGCGGAGGGACAATATCTGATGGTAATCACTGAATCTAACCGCTCCTGCGCTCTACAATTCCAGCCAATCAGCGCACGCGAAACTGACCAACCAGTGTAGGGGGCCCCAAACGGTCTGAAACTTCTCACGGGGATCCCAGGGGATTCTGAGCTTGAGAAACACTAAGCTAAGCGATGTACTGGTGTACGGAATGGGTACAGAGCAGGGGAAATATAAAATACACAGGCGCACTTAAGCAGAACTACTGAGCATCACATAGAACAAAACGTCTACGGCAGAAACGTTTGGTGCATCAGGAATCAGACAATTTATCCACTGCCTGTAGCTGGGCGCAGATCTCCTGGAGACAGGCCAGTCGTAGGGGTTCTTGAACATGTTGGTAGCGAAACTTCTCGCCTTAACATGATAGGTTCCGCAGTTGCGGATGTATTTAAAAACATTGTTACAGGGTGCTGGCTCTCCCTTTTCTTCGCTCCATGGAATAAATCTTGTAGCGGCTACAATGAAACCCTTATTTCTCGTGTAACCATGATGCCACGTTCCATGGATGGATGATATTTGTGCACAGCGGGAGGGCTCGACAACGCGCACGAATCAATAATGAGCAATCAGAAAAATGACAACGCCTCATTAGCATTGTGCACGGTACAGAGAGCGTTGTGGGCAGAAAAAGTCTTTCGCGCCCGCACAGATGACCACGCTGCTGCATCGGCATGCAACGACACTACTGCAACTATGCATGCCGGCCACCGGTGCGCATGTCTTTGTGAAAAGATGACGTCACTATTTCACGCCGGACAAATCGCGTTGTATAGAATCCGTGCGGATAACGAGGGCCGCCTGTATTGCTTTGCTACCTTGCTAGATTTGTACATGGTAAGCTACTGTCCATTCTTGCGATCAGGCACTGATTGCTCTATGCACGTACTACTACCCAGCAGCACGACAAACTCCGTGCGCACTTCAACTAACGCTATGCGTTAGCACAATTAAGAGCAGTCCAAGAAATAATTTTTCCTTCAGCTTCATTTTTCTCAGAGCGTGGACATTCAATTTATTGCCTAAGGCAAAGAATGAACGTATTACATAACGAGCATATGCAACATAGGCAACGTTTCGTGGAGTAAATAGCTGAGTGAGAGAGAGAGAGAGAGAGAGACAGCGGTCATGCGCGCATATTTTTTTGGCCATCTTCTTTGACGACATTGAACTAACGTTCATTAGCGGAGGCATTGTTTTTTTTAATATTACACAACGCAGCATGGTTATCAAAACGTTACGGCTTATGTCTCAGCAGTCTCTTTTCTCCATAAGTTAGCGCCGTGTCGCAAGCAAACAGAAATTGTTCCTCTGTCTGCACCATGCCCATCCTTTGATTTCTTAAGCACCTGACCAGCTCGATCGGTCGAAGTGATAAATTTGCCTCAATCATTCGCATTAGAGCAAATACCAAGATGTAGACACCCGTTCGACCAATGCCCGCACTACAATGAACAAGAGTAGGTGGCGCTTTACCCACGTCGTTCTCTGCCAACGTTGCGCATAGCAATAAATTGTCCGGTTTCACCTTGGAGACCACTTCAAGAAACTCAAGGAATAACTGCGGCCGAGACGGCACGCCATGATCAGGCCATGCAGTGAAACACAATTGGGTGACGTTCATCTCTTGCTGTGTATCCATATTGATCAGGCAAAATTCGCGCAAATCATATCTACCCGCATGCTCCAGTCTTATGCAACTAACAATTAGTTTGTTGTGCTCCTGACTTTGGTCAATTTCTGGCCAATAGCAAAAACACTTCTCCACACCAGACTCTTGCACATCAGTGAGCATTACTATTGTATGCACACGCTGCTCCCAAACCATTTGCCAAAAATCGCCAACAGTGTTAGCTAGTGGTCCTTGCGTTGCAATGTACAGAATCTCTTCGTCAACCTCTGGAATGCGCACCGTTATGAAACTTGCGTTCACATAGTCATTTCCAGCGCACGAGCCATCGTTAAGTACAACTCGATTATAGTCATATGGTAACACGTTAGTATACCGGTTCCTGCGTCGGTTTTCGCGAGCTCGAGCAACTGAAAATGATAAACCTGCTGTCTGCCGTGGAAGACATTGAAACTCCGCAACCATCTGTTTCCCATTCAATTCTTCTCTCAACTTGCCACGGGAAAATATGGGAAAATCAGAAGTGCCCGCAGACTCCGTTACATCACTCGAGCCGTACTGCAAATGAAGGTAACATACAGAAAGAGAAGCAAAGAAGTTGAAATCACATCGGTAAAGTAGAAATGATGGACTTTCATCATCTTCTTATAACGCTCGCTTTCCAAATTGTCCAGATACACAATCGCTCAAACGCTTCCCTAACACCAATAACTTCCGCAAGTATAAACCAGCACAGAAAATCAACTGCCGTGCAACATTATTGCCGTAGGTTACCTGCCTTGGCCTCACACTTACAATGCCGTCGACTCTACTGAATTGTGAACAGAGGAAGGATTCTTCGTGGAAGCGTAGTTATGACTTGTTTATTTTTCATTTCTGATACCGTTCTGATTGCTTCTTTAATTTTACTCGTCAGTCCTCGGGGCTGCTCTTGTTCAATCTTCAGCGGTAAAACATGCAGAAGGCACTACACCCAGTCATCATCTCCTGCCTTCTTGCATATTCTGCCGCCGAAGGAACAGCCCTCAGAGCTCAGGACTAAAACTAAAGAACCAATTAAAACAATATGAATCATGTATGATTGCATAACAAATTACAAATATTGAAAGCATGTGGCAAAAAGGTGCGGATGTAAATCAGTCTACCAATGCCGGCTTGCATGAAACCGAGCACATCATTGGAAAGTGAAAAATATTCCCCCATTATCTCTAACGAGCAAGCGCAACAACTTATGTACCATTGTACAGACGGTGAGCACAGAAATTTTTAGACCATAACGACACTATCGTTGGAACTTATACCGTTTCCTTGTGATCAATAAATGCTCCAAACTTACCTGCAAAACACTTTCGTTTAGCCTCTTGTACTCAAACAGTCCCCTAGCCAGTGATGATACCACACCGGGAGCCATCATTCCCAAAATGAATAATATTAACAGGAGAAGCCATTTGACCACAAAAATGCACAGGAAAACACGATCCTCCGAGCTGAGAATGCATAAGCTGAGAACGCACCTGCAAAACAAAACAAGCACTTACTCTTCAAGCAAAAAGAACCACCTCTTTCCATTGAAATTCACGAACAGTAGAGACTCCAAAGCCAACGAACTACCCCAAAAGATATTCAGCGTCACACTATGGCCGCGGGTAGGCGGCGACGGTAAGTCGTAGTAGCGTTCTAGATACAGTAGCAACAACGACACTGCCCAGTTGTACACAAACGCCACGTTGTACAAAACATTGTAACCATAAAACGGCAAACCGTACGCATAACGTAGTAACGACCACAATATTGGTGCCAGTATCAACATTACAGTGAGGAACACTTGTACTATGTAAAGCGGTGGAGTGCGGCTTAGGAGACGGACGTCAAGACGCGAACTGTAGCGCACGTACATACACAATTCAGCATTGCCAAAGATAAGCATCATAAATCCCAAGGTGACCGCAATAATGGTATCTATGAAACATCCATTAAAGCCTTTGTCATACCAGACGGTGTAAAACGTCACATTTGGGGGACAATACTGCATGTTGCGCTCAGTGTGTCTGAGTCTTTGCTCTCTGTCACAGGTGATTATAACAACTATCTGCACAGAAAACGGTTATGCGACAGAACACTACAAGACGAAAACGGTAGACAACGAGAAAACGTCTTTCACACCAGTGCATAAATGAAATGCACTTAAATTGTTTACTTGAACAACTGAAACTGGAAATATTACAGCACCCAAATAGCTACTGTATACGAAAAGTGCGCGCCTAAAAGGGACGCACTTTGTCATATGTTCTCAAAGCCATTTGTAGACTTGCTATGCATTTTGCCAACTTCAGCGAGCAGGTCAGGCGCGCCTGCAAACCTTCCAATATGTTCAGCAGAACGCAATGAACGGAAGACCAGATACCGCGAGAAGGAAATTGGTGAATCAGGTAAACGAGCAAATCCAGCGTGTTTTCCCATTGTTCCTCACTCCAACAGTCTACAAAAACAAAAGTAAACGCTGAGAGGGCACAAAAATTCCGACAGTAAATCTGAGAATTAATCGCGTGATTTCGCTCTCATTTTACTCGCAACAGCTATCTGTGAACAAACTTAACAATCAGCACTGAACATCAGCTTCCGCGGCATGCACGCTTTCAGGGAATCACTCGGATAAACACAATCGTCACTTCAATTCTTCACAACACCGTGAAACAACTTTCACCGAAGTGCGTAGAAAGAAAGACCAATCATTACCAGACATTTTGCGCACGTATCGCATTCCTAGCGGCAAAAACGCTGACAGACACACCTAACTCTTTGGCACTTCCCACTTTGTCGCACACCACAAAATAAAAAAACATTTTTAAAATACACTGATTTAACGTTAATTTTAAAACGCAACATTTCCCTTTTGACTTCACAAACCGGTGACAAGAATGAAGCTTTCGTGACAAACGCGTTCCGTTGCCAGCGTAAAACCGCCCGCTGATGATGCAAGGCGTTACTTTTGACAATCTTATACTAATTGCTCAATAATGGTCACCCAACGAGTTGTCCCCTGTTAAAAATATTAAAATTCACAAACCCGCGGCTAAGGTTACCAGGCTTAAGCATAAAAGCCTGATCATATATCGGCCATTGGAATAAGCCAGCCCAAGCTTATCCGATTAGTCTACTGCCTCGGCGGTTACGAAACTAATCAACGTACAGAAAACCCACGCTTGTTCACACGCCCTTCATTAACTGAACGACGCGTGAACAAACGAATACGAAAAATGCACTTACACGTCAATTTCATGCAGAATATGCTAACGAGTCAACTCCGGCGCGTACAGGTTTATCTTTCTACGCGATTATATGCTAGTCTCTGCGTCCAGACAAAATCTGTCGTATCACACGAACAAATGGAACAAACATGGCAACACTACTTTTGGGCAACAGCGTAGAAGTGGTTTCCCATCCAATATTTTCCCAAATATCGACAATTGAAATGGAAAAGAAGTCAGAATATCATTTGCCCACGCGATGTTTCATACGTTGATGGCATTAACAGTAAACCTATACAAGTTCACATAGAAACAAGTTTTCCTTACCACTCAATTCAAATGAGCTTTCCAAAACCGCAAGCAATGCGCTGGGAACCATCAGGTGGCTAGCTATACAGTTTTTCCATCTTTTCAATTCAATATAATCGGGATGCACATCTTCGATTCCGTTCAAATAGCACAGCGTGTCCCACAAAATTCTTAACAGCGGCTGCGATTGGTTGCCCGTCGAAGGGACAGATTGCGACCAGAGTGAAATGCACAACGCTTGCGCAGCACTAAGACTGCTTCTGCCGTGCGCCCACATTGTTAGCGCAACCATGATTACGCGTTCTATGGTATCACCAAAAGTGCCAGATGACAACCACGAGGAGAATATTCGCTTCATTTCCAACCAATAATGCAATGGAGGAATGCAACTGTGCTCAATTGCAAAACACCCTTCCATACGGTTACTTCTGCCTTCCATAATGTCATCCGAATGGCCGCACACAAACACAGTTAGGAAGGACAAGAGATCAGCTAGTTGGTCAATGTCGCAGTCGACTAAGCAATCATTGTAGCTGCGAAGGATCATTTCGAACAGAAAGCCAGCGTCATCCAAATTGCACTGTTTTGCCATAAATTCAGTCAGCTCCGCAAAGGTTATACCGTTAAATGGAGACAATCGAAATGCCAACGCAAAACATCTTCGCCTAAGGTTTAAGCTAAACGAAGGTACCGTGCGCAGCAAAGCACACCAAATTCTTTCGATGACACGTTTCACTTCTTGTTCGGGTCGACCGAAGCGTAGAACCTTTTCTAATAATTCAACAAGCGTTTGGTCAATTCGCCACTTTTCAGCATGATCGGCTTGCAGCGAATTTTCCAACTTCAACAGGCAAAGGAGAAAATCAACGTCCATCAAACTATGCAAGTCGAACACGTTGTACTCATTAATGAAAGCCAAAAGATGACACTTCACAGTAATGGAAGCTCGATTTGAGATGAAAAACTTCAACAGCCAAGTGATCAATTCCAAATCTGCTCTTTGGTCAACAGTGAGCACATGCAGGATCGCTTTTAACTGCTCCAGCGAACACTTCTTAGCATCCAAAAGGTGACATAAGTAGGTATTAGAAGTGCGCAAACTAAAACACCTTTCCCCGGTTAATCGTTCGCAAGCAACAGACAGACGGCATAAGGCGGTGTTAAGATCAATGCACACATCCCTGGCGTTCCGGCGAATTTGTTCACCGAATTTCTCACTTCTGCCACTTCTTCGAATGGGAAAGACGGCACCCATTTTCCCCATCGCGTTCGGGTTCAACACTTTGGCAAAACGTTTCTGCATATGCTTCGTCATGGGATAAGTACAATAATAATCTACCAAAATGTTTAGTGTGCGAAGAATAAGAGCCATTGTTTTAAGTTGGTCTTCGTTAAATCCGGCTTCACTCGAGCGCAATTCTTTCTCAGGGCACGTGACCTCAAGCCAAAAGCTTAGCAAAGACTTCAACACTGTCGGGCCACTTTCTAAAAGCAACGTTTGAACATCGACTTCTCCGGTAACATCATCGGCGTTCAAACTGTCATCAAGGGAATAACCGAAAGGACCGCAGAAAGTAACTTCGTCTTCTTCTTTTTCTTCTGAGGGCAGCAAAAGCACTTGCAGGAATGTCAACAACGATTTTAGCATACGTATCTTCTGATTTTCGTTCAACAATTTATCACTAATTAGGAGACCAACTTTCTCTTCTGAACAAGAGTCGCTGTGACAAGGTATATACAGTTCGACGAATACTCGAATCATCCGCTTGCTACAAGACCTCAGGAAGAACGGGTGCTTTTCCAGAATGCAATCCAGTATCTCAGCACTGACAATCTTGACTGGAACGTCAATGTGCGTTATACCGTAACACAAGTGACCAGCAATTAGTGGAAAATATGAACTTAGCTGACGTGATGTAACCAAACCCATAAGGACACTCATCACGCTACTGGCAAGTTCTCGAACAACTGTGTCAGGAGCAGTAAGAGCTGGCAGTGCACATTCCAACAATTTAGACAAATGACTGCTGCTCAACGACGAATCCATGGATAGCAACTCCATTACGCCTGTCAATGCAACCCTTCTCTTGGACATACTATTATGGGTGAGCAGTCGACTACAATCCTGAACAAACACAAAACAACATTACACACAAGTCAAACATTTCACCAATTTTCCTTGCTTCATTGTTTCACATGTCAATTACCTTCAATTTCATATCTAAACTACGAATTCACATTCATAAGTTAACAATAATGATCAAATGTCGTCTGTCACCGTAGACTCTCTTCCTAATGGTAAAATAATGAGTTATCAACGAATACAATGTCACTACATGGGAAACTGCATGCATTTTCATACGGGAACCGACTCATCAGTTCAAATTCCAACTGACACGGTATAGTCCCGTTTCTTTGGAAAAACATTTTATTGTTCCCCCTTTCTTTGCAGAGCCTTCGGGTCGTGCTCTTCGACCCCTCATCACTGCCATAGATGATTTCATGTCGACTGTCCAGTCAGCCAACGGTTGAGCAAGCCCGTCCGCCCGAATATCCGGGCTAGCGACATCAGCTATCACGTCTCTACTCTTCACCCGTCAAGCGTCTGTCATTCGCCCAGTCTGATGACGGGTCGAAGAGCACGACCCGAAAGCTCTGCGGATAAAGGAGTAACAATAAAACGTTTTTTCCAAAAAACGGGACTATACCGTGTCAATTAGAATTTGAAATGATTACATGGAAAGCCTTTAATCAACAATTATATGATACAGCAGCTAGGACATTTTACATTGAGAACCCCGGAATTGGTTTATAACTTCAGTCGTTTTCTTCTTCTGAGCTTAACTTTGGATAAGCTGAATCACATTAGATGCAGTACTCCTTGGATGGAGTTGCTACTTGCTCAGATCGTTTTCCACTATTCTCTTAATCTGACCGCACACTAGATCGTATATAAGTGAAACCGGACGTTGCTTTATAGCGAAGTTGGTTTAGGTTTGTAAACCACAGCACCTGTGTTCCCGCTTGCGCTAAGAAACAGTGCGGCCGGCAACATAGAAGAACCTATACTACGCAACACCCACTTTCACTCAGATGTGATTTTGCATCCAGTCACGTTCTATTGTGGCAAGCGAACTGAGCAAGTAGCAGCTGCATACGGGATGCAATGCATCTAACCTAACACCACCAAATCAAAGATAATAATAAAACGACCGAAACTATAAATAAAACAACTCCACTGTCTTCAATGTAAAATGTGCTATCTACTACGACCTGCCACTATTCATGAAACATTTCCTAATCAATAGTTCTGCTCCGATTATTTACCATTAGCTCGCACTCAACGAGGACAGACTTCCATATGCACTTATAATCTGTCCTCGCATACTGTGTGCCGTTGGGGTATTCAGCATTGAACCTATGTTTCGCCATGTTTTATGTTCGCATAATGTATTTTCATATAATGCCACATTTCCCAAACACAAATCTTCCCGTTATACGTGGGCTGTATACAGTACAAAGTTTTCCAAAACCAGTTCGCATACAACCAAACAGCTCAACTGCGCACACAGCGTCATAATGCCTTACATGGATAATCATTAAACGAAACAACAACAGAAATTCTTTTTTCTACTTACCAAGGCTAACGAACCACGTAAATTTTGTGTCTGCAATATTAACAATGAAAAAGACACATACTTACCTCCAAGGAAAGACCGCATGACGTCCTAACCGCCGACTCATTCCAACTGTTCGTCTGTGACGGCAGAACTATTTTTTTGACTTTGAAATCCACTTTTGTATCATTCTGTTTGGTCAGTTTACGACCCACTCTAATCTTTACCTTTTGAAAATCCTCGCGCCTGCGCTTCGTTTTTGCTTTCGATTTCCCCATAAATACTCTATAAATATAATGCTTTTTATTGTGTAATTAATGCTATAACTTTTAGCGATAAGCATCTACGAAATACTGTCCAAAGCTAACTCTTGAGCCAACACGGTAATAAATGTTTCGAGGTCACATAACTGCTGCTAAGCATAACAACTGCAATTATGCAGTAAGGAACACTATTGTGCAAAGGACGGCAAAATAACCCGTTCATAAAAGATTCTTTATTTGATAGCGGAGCTTTCGGGACCTACCTTGGTCCCGTCGTCAGCGCAACTAATCGACGATTATTTGCGCTGACGACGGGACCAATGTAGGTCCCGAAAGCTCCGCTATCAAATAAAGAATCTTTTATGAACGTTTTATTCTGCCGTCCTTTGACACAGTGAAACCGAAACCCGCCAGAAATCCATTAATCAACTACGTAAGGAACACTAATATCAATTAAAAGAATTGTGCCAAAGCAAGAATGCCCATTTGGTGGACGGCAACGGCTACACTGCGCAAGCACAGCTAAAAATGACTACCCGATTTCAATCTTGTTTAAACAAAACTCTTAAGGAAAATCATAAGCGAAATCTGCTAAGCCCAAAAATAAATTATGACTTCCAAATCGATCCTCAGCCATGTTATTGCACGTTTAATAAAGCTTTACCTTACAGCCCGCTTAATCAACGATGTTCCATTACTCAACAGATTCTCCAATGGAGAACATATACACAAAATTTGGGAATAATGACGCTCATGTAGCAGTTGACTTTCAATGTGAAAACGACAAGCTATTCATAAGTGCTCTTTTCCCAATCCTGTCAACAATATTCGGTTTTGCTTCAAATTCCGAGTACCTAAATTTTTAGACCAAGCAAAAAAATGTTAAGATTTTGCTTACTTAAGTTAGCATTTCCTTTGATCTAGACTATTCTAAGCCCGCCACCTTTGTGAAACTTAAGTTGTTTGAACACTGGGTGTTTTGTAACGGGTTTGTTCATGTTCGGATGTCTTTTTTCGGCTGTCGACCCGTTTGGTGGTATCTGTAATAGATCTGAACACACGCCCTACCAGCGGATGGATGGGCAGTTATTAGAAAATATCACAGATGAGAACGCTTATCAGTCAGAGCTTTCGGCACACTCTGGTGCCGCCGCCGTGCCTCTTTCCCATCACTGACGACGGCACCAGAGTGTGCCGAAAGCTCTGACTGATAAGCGTTCTCATCTGTGATATTTTCTAATAACTGCCCATCCATCCGCTGGTAGGGCGTGTGTTCAGATCTATTACAGATACCACCAAACGGGTCGACAGCCGAAAAAAGACATCCGAACTTAAGTTGTTTAGCCAAATTGTATCCAAGATTGACCCATATTTACGACGACTTGACCCTGCCGCATGACAGCGGAACATACTCGCTGAAATATCACCCCCCCCCCTGCGTAGTTGTGAAAGTTGGGATGTACATCCCGTCGACCACGCACGAAAGCAGCGGATGGCTTTGTGATTGGATACCCGCCGAAATACGAGAATCCATAAAAGTAAACAAATAAATGCAGGTATTCATCGCGCATGTCCGTCGTTTGCCACCTTGAACCCGTTATGAACACGTTACAGTACTTCTATAATTACCAAAAAGGAAGCCCACCGGTCGAGGGTGGGTTGATTTATTGGTAAAATTGCGAGAAACAGTAACGTACGGTCGGAGCTTTGCGGATGGTCTAGTCCCGTCGTCAGCGGAAGAAAGAGGACTTAACTAGGACAAAAGAGGAAGGAAGTCTCTTCCTTTCATTGACGACAGGACTAGACCATCTCCAAAGCTCCGACCGTATGTTACTGTTTCTCGCAATTTTACCAAGAAATCAACTCACCCTCGACTGTTTGGGTTCCTTTTTGGTAATTATAAAAGCACCGTAAAGTGTAACTTACGGTGTGCCCGTTGCGGTTAATCTTTCTTGTGTCTAAAAATAAACCAACATATGTGTATCATATAAACAACACGCCCTACCAGCGGATGGATGGGCAGTTATGAAGAAAATTCGTCGACAACAAGCACCGTAACGTGTTTATAACAAGCTCAACGTGGCAATCAACGGACATGCCAACTGAACGTCCCGTTACAATTCATCCCATCTTCGGCAGGTATTCATCACGTCGCAAACAACGGAACGAAAATAAAGATGACGCAGTGTCGGGTTACAATGCTGCTGTTAATGTGTTACGAACGGCGCTTTTAAGACTGGCATGGCTTCCACGAATTGTTCGACGCGTTTTGTTGTTGGTAAGTTCAACAACAGACAATTTGACACAATTTTTTCGCATCCATACCGGCAATTCTTCTTAGCTCTTATGTATCCGCTTAAGCTAAGGTAAGAGCAGAAAAGAATGACCGGCAGGATGGCGAAGAATATTAAATCGAATTGCCTTTTAATGATTTGCCGTGTCGTGGTAACAATGACTTAATTGTTTAAGGGCCTCATTACGGTATTGGTAGCCGTTGCTGCACTGCGTTACAGTTCGGATACTCCAGCATGGCTAACCCCCGTTGTTCGTGCCTGCCACTGTCAATCATTACATGTACAGTCCATTGGTCAGTTTGCATCGTCGAACAAAACGAGCAAAGATGTACAAATTTATTCACAAACATTTACACGCAAGTGCCAAAACTTTCCCCGACAACAAAGAAAGCGTTACCGCAGCGGCCATCAGGCGGCGACGTCTTCAATAATTTTTCCAAATGGGTCTTCGTGGAGGCGCAGCCTTCGGCGTCACATTAACTTACACAAGTAGGAGTTCAGAATCCTCCCGTGTGTGCCGCACCGGAGATTGTTCGGCCTCTTCACTTTAGCCCAGATGGACTGCACAGTTTGCGCCCCTGTCTTGGGGGTGGGGGCGAGATGGGTGCACAAAGTGGCAGGAATGGGCCACTGTCAAATGAGTGTAACCATTCCCCACCAGACTGCGGTACCGTCCCCAGCAGTGAGTTATGACAGTAGTGCCACGTCTGATATACTGCCTTATCAATGGGCACCGGGATAATACGGCTACAGACGAACACAAGGCTGGTTTCTCCTGGCATATGCCAGTGAAGACCCGTTGCTCTGGGTATGTTCGACCGCGTTGATAAGTTCTCCTGGAAGAAACGGTCTCATCCACCTCGACGGTGAGGCTGAGATTGCCTATCACGAGTGCCTTCGGCAAGAAGGACTCTGCGGGCCCCTCTTCCATGGGTTTCCTCGAATCTACCGCACACGGGCTGCTCAGTCATGTAAGATATTTGATAGAACTGAAACTATTAGCAGGTATAAGTACGGTGTTAATTGCTTTAAGCAAAAGTTTGCTGCCGTGTACTCATGGCTCTATGAATACATGAACAGGACGACAGTCCTGTGATCAGCGCATTAAAATGGAACGCTGCATGTTCACATCAACGCCATCTTCAAACCACGTACCCATACGTAAGGATACCTTACAACGGGATAGCAGTTCCAATTCATTTCAAATAAACAGCTTCCCACTTGTCTCGTCTTCACAGTTAGCTTCTGACGTGTACGCAATTGCTTATCAGTATTTGCTGGGACTTTCCATTTTCATTGCCTCGCCGCCAATAACGCATAGTTCTTCATTTTAAAAGCATTTACAATGCTCTTTCTCATCTGCAGGACCAAGGAATAAACTGCAGCTAAACAGATTATTGTTTCATCTGACACTAAATGCGGTGGCTCCCGGGTAGATCCGTTGCATCGACTTTCACTTCACCCAGTAATCAGGGGCATAAGGCTATGACAACGGACAATATGGCATTGATGAGCAAATGAGAGTCCATGCACGTAGTACTAAATCTGTCAAATTCACTGACTGCGTAACATCTCAAACGGCCCAACATTTCGTAGCAGAACACCGTTTTCTCCAGTGATCTAACAAAGAAAGCTTCAGTAGATTGAAAATGCATGCTCAACGCGTGGGCCGCATATGCCGCCACGATGGAAACTTTGTATGATACGTACGATGCTGCAGTGAACTATAAATGGAAACCGACCTTCGGAGCACCATTATCCGTCATCATAGGGAAGAGATGTTATTTTCTAAAAATACAGCTGCGGGAGGGGGAGCAAGATAATCATTTTACTTCAGCAATTCTATCTTGATTATTCGAAACCACCTTTGTTTACTAACGACAACATACGTGGCCTTGGAAACACTGTCCTTATAGTTTGAACGCACAACTGGATGCTGATCTTCTGGTTTGACTTTTTCCACGCTGAAATTCATTTTGCACGTGTTTCACTTGCGCTGTTAGTCTATCGAAAAATTCGCAAGAGCTCATTGTGTTCTTACCCGCAAAAGCCTAAAACAAATTGCAGAAAACACTGATTGTTGCACGCGAGGTTACCATAGCCTTTTTGACGGTGCCAACTTTGCGAAGAAGTTGCATCTTATCATTTGGTACACGAGCTCTTTTTCTTGTCTCATCTTTTGATTGCTGTTTTTTGCAACGCAAGCTTTGCATCTTTTTCACTTTTCGACGTATACGCTTCCTATCTGTTTCTGTGTTTTCTTCAGGAGCTGATGGTTCGTGACTCTCCTTTTTCTTAACTTCCTCCGGAGCCAACATTGTTGCATCGCTAACTGTCACAGGAGCTACTTCTTCCATTACGATGCTTGGCATATTGCTGACAATGGCGAACTCAGGAATTGGCTGCACAAATTATTATTGCAATGCAAATGATATGCTGAAAATACTGACCGGTCTTGGTGTGTAATGAAAGTTGGTGAGGGCGTCTAGCTTGAAAAATAGGTCTTTAAGCAATTTACGAATTTCCTCATGAGCAGGACACTGCCTTTCTTCTTCCAGTTTCTAAATAAACAACAAATCGGCACTCGTGGAGTATATCTTTCAAACAAACTTCCGTCCTCTTCATATACTCCTGTTCATATATCTGACTCAGCGATAGCTTTGACTTCTGTTGATCCAATATGAGTTCATTTTTGTAAATGCCGAGATCATTGACAGGCTTTGTCTTACGCTCAACATCGTCCCACGCCAAAAATTGAATGTTTATAACAAAATGCATCGTCGAACAAGCAACATTCAACGTACCCTATCTTTCACTCGGCGTTTTATTATTGCTTCCACCTTTTCCGTGCTCTCGGGAGTTATAGTTGGTGCTATAAGGGACCATGTAAACAGATACACCAATCGACAAAATCCGTTACGCAGTCTTGTCGCACGATCAAACAGCAAAGTCTTATCCAACAAAGAATTTTCAGGCCTTGAAAGTCCGCTCACTTCGCCAACAAGTTCCCAAGGCTTTGGCGCTAAATTCTCCTCTTCCAAATGCGCAACTCTGTCTTTCAACTGTGAACAGTATAGCAAGAAATGACGGAGCAATGGAAAGAACGACTTACCCGTTTTTGCTGAAGTTCAAACGAACTACGTACAATTCCGTTTTCCCCATGGTCGAAACGTTCATCAGAAGAGCAATATGACAAGTCCCTTTTGCAAATAGGCTACGTATACTAGCTGAACTAAAATCAAAACCTCATCGCACCTGTGTTCCGCTTCATCAGCAAACGTGACACGTTTCTTGCCAGTTGTTTTGGTTTTTTTTACTTCTGGAGGATCGAAAAAGTGATGATAGTATACACCCTGATCGCTCTAAAATCTTGGCGACATGAATTTTCAACTGCACTAACAAAATGACAAACCGAGTTGTCATCATCTTCCCCGAAGAACCTACACTCATCGAACACCTCGTTTCTGACGTCATTATTCTCTGGGGCATCAGCAAACTGTTCCATTTCATCAAGGCTGAAAAACTGATCATCAACAACAGACTGACGACAGCCTTTCGATGGCACAGCTCTTGTTCCTTTCGCAACTTCACTTGACCCATTCAGTTCAACGTCTGACCCATCGAAATCCACAAAGCCATTGTCACTTTGTTCGCTTGAGCTTTCCTCAAAGTCCTCCTCGTCTGCACCATCCCCGTGTTCGAAGGCGTTTAACCTGACTGAAGTTGTCTCTATTTCGTGTGCACGCAACTTCAGATTTTCACTGTTCAGTAATTCCACTTGCTGCCATATCTGCTCATCCGCACAACCATCTACCAACAAAGAAGGCAAAGCACTTTCGGCATTTTCCGTGCTTTGTGGCCTTTCCAGCTCCTTGAACAAGTCGTAAACTTCTTTATAAGCAACTCGAAGTCGCGCAAAGGATTCTTTGTTTGAGCTAAAATTACGTCCGTCAAAGTAAACCACGACATTTCAATAAAGACACTATGATGTATTAAAGTAAAAAATTTCTCTCTCTACATGACATTGGTGAACGACGCTTTGAACAGTTCACATGCACCAACGGTATTCAAAGGCTGCATTACAAGAGCAGGTGCTTAATATTCAGTAGAAAAGATGCGCAATTCAAAAAAGACTGGTCTCCTTTTCACTTCACTTATAACAGAAAGCTGAGCACGACTCATACATCAGACAACATTAAATTATTGAAATAAAAAATACAACTTAGAATCGACCGTTTTGATCTTTTTCGTCGAAAACGAATTTCCCTAAAAGCAAACAGTTGCCAAATTCATTTACTTTATACCTCGACAAGCTCCAAATATCCACTTTAACTTGTTCTTGAATTGTCCAACTGACAATTCAAGAACAAGTTAAAGTGAATCGTAAGGATAGGATTCAATAGTGTACAACTGCGACAAATTATTCCCGTTTTCTCATACCACTACTTTATCATCCATTGCAACTACTTCTACGGATATGCTCTTAAACATGGTATCCACACATTAGGTTAAAGCGTTTATTCTAAAACGCAGAGCTTTCGGCTACTGCTCCTGTAGCCGTCATCAGTGCAAAGACAAAATATGTCGACTGCCCAGCCAGTCAGCAGTTCAGCAAGCCCCTCTGCTAGACCATCCGGGCTGGCGACATCAACTATCAGGTACTACCCATGTACCCGTCAAGCGTCCGTCGCCCGTCCAGTCAGTCCTGCTGACAGCGAGCACCCCCACCGAGCGATCGGGACAGTGACAAAACTACATAATGAACAATGACAAAGAACAACTCGTGCCCGAAAACGTGTTCTTGTTTAAAACGTGCGGGTCTTAAAGTGGCCTTCCTGGTCTTCACCATCCTTCATCTTCAGAGGGGCTTGCTGAACTGTTGACTGGCTGCGCAGTCGACATATTTTATATAGCACTGATGACGGCTACATGAGCAGTAGCCGAAAGCTCTGCGTTTAGAATAAACGCTTTAACCTAACGGGTGGATACCGTGTTTAAGAGCATATCCGTAGAAATACACTTCCCCGTTGAAGAAAAAAGAAATAAAGTTCGATACATTGCAACTACTGTTTCAAACAAGAACATTTTGCGTTAGCAGGTTGCAGGTTAAAAAGCGCTCGTATCGTTTACTTTATGTTTACAAAGCTTAAGAATCTAAAAACTTAGGAAACCGCAAGTATACAAGCGCAATGTCCACGCTTAAACGTACTGCTTGCAAAAACTTTGCCAGTGAAAACGTGTCCAGGAAAATCTCTAAAGCCTAAGATTAATTAATATTTGAAATAAACATAAAGGAATGGTGCTCAGGGACACCGTTAGCAAGAATTAAAAAATAATATTTCATCAAAAAATAACAGGGCTTTCATATTCTATGTTTTGTAGCAGGACTGCGATATGACATTTCGACTTGGTCCGCTGATATCTTAAGTGTCTGAAATTAAACTAAAGCAACGCTCAAGCAACCAATGGATGAGCAGTTATTAGATTAGCCATAATCAGTTATTACTAGCCTAAGGCCAACCAGAACATTCTGGTTGGCCTTCGCTGCTTTCGGAAGTATCGGGTTTCTTGTTCTGCGACAAGCACGATGCATCCTGCATCTGCGACAAGTACGATGCATCCAGTTTTCAACCATATCTGCGACAAGCAACGTTTATTGCCAGGACATTGATCACAACGGAAGACGGGACCAGGGGCTTACAGAATCCCCGTTCGACAGTCAGCTAGTGAACGTTGTTGCATTTTTCATGGAACGTTATCCTATCAGTTGATAATGGAACCAAGGGGTTTCGCATTGTGCTTTAGTGCTGTCTCACTTGTCTAATAGACTGCATGCCCACCGAAGGACAAAGCGTTCCTTGTCTAACTGAACACGTACCAAGCAATGTTCCAACTCAACAAACAGATTACGTCCGTAAACAAGAGATCTTAATTGAATTATACATGGTCCTTACAATGAATACAGTTTGTAATAACCGAATTTCTCTTTAAAATCCATAACAGTAGTTATGCATTGATCAATATGTCAAGCAACATTGTACACAGCCGATTTCTCGTGCACTTGAACTTTTTCGCCCTGAAGAAAGGATCTCAACGGCCAGGAAAGCTCTGCACAAAATTTGGATGAACAACACACACGCGTGCACAAAAACGGTACGCAATCGTTAAAGATCACAAATTCAATTACATTATCATCAAAAATCCGGTACCCAACGTTCAATATCGTATCGTTTTTCAGGAAAAGACTGGCACACAAGAACTATCGCCAACGGCTAACCAAAAAACGCTGTCAAATCGAAGAATTGCACTGCACAGAGCAGCTAAAGGGAAAGCAATCAAAATTAAATTGTAACAAGCGGGATTTCGTAACTCTTTGCCCAGAAGCCGTTTCGTACTGAAACCCAAGAAGAGAGAAGCACGGATACTCTTGCGTTAAATAGTTGTCCGAACTGATCATTATTTCTCAAAATGAGCTACGTTGTTGAATATGGGATTTCTCACGGGTTCCAGTTTCATATTGTGAGAAAACGGCAGAATACCCGTTCATCAATGCTTTACTTCTTAGCGTAGCTTTCGGGACCTCTCTTGGTCCCGTCTTCAGCGCAAATTTTCAAACGCGACCTTTCGTGCAAGTATAACAGTCACGAGACTCGTGACTGTTATACTTGCACGAAAGGTCGCGTTTGAAAATTTGCGCTGAAGACGGGACCAAGAGAGGTCCCGGAAGCTACGCTATTTGAAGTAAAGCATTGACAAACGAGTATTCTGCCGTTTTCTCACAAAATGAGCTATGCTGGCGATGAGCAAGTCTGTCAATGAAACTGCATAGACTACAGGACGCCAATAGTCACTGGAACTTCCCCGCCAACATTATTCTGTCGCTACATGTTCATTTGCCTAGCTTTTACTCTTCGATAACAGGACTTCACCAGTGTCAAATCAGCTAATTCACCTCAGGAAAATCAAAGAGCAGCCGCATGATGTAAAGAATCCAGCAGGAACTGAAGAACGAAAGGCAAAATTAAACGCAGTCATTTTGTGGAATTAAACACTCAAACGGGCTAGCATTGACACCTTTGCGCGACGAACAGTTGGCAAGCATGAAATCCGTCTGCCATTTACTATGCGCTTACAATCTCGCTTAAACATCTGAAAAATTACCTCGATATGAAGATGGTTAGGTCGTCAGCAAAATTTAAAAACTGTCTCCAGGCGAACGATGCCATAAACTCCTCGCTTAACGCAACACTTTCATTTCATACAGTAAATATTAAACATTTTCAAGTGACATTTTGTATTACGGTATTTATTCGACGTTGTCCCAAGGGGACTTGGTCGTGTAGGTGTGATGTGTTATTTGCTTGTCCAATGGAAGCAATATTTCGGGTAGATGATGTTTACTCTTCGCTCAATTTCTTTACGAACTGCTTGCTTCCTATATGATGTCTGTGTACGCTGAACGGACTGATAGAGGTTATAATCGACACGGATCTCAGTTATCTGACTTGCGTGCAGCAAATGAATCACTGCCAGTTCCACAGCGTGCTCTTGCTTGGCTTTCCGGAACGTCGACAGAATTTGGTGTGTAGTTCTTGTTTATTCTTTGACAACTGTGCGTGCAATGTGAATGGTTTAATGCTCCTTAGCCGTCGTAGCAATTGTTCTTAGCATTAACGTTGCCTTTTGTAGCACCGCCCACCGGATGTTCACCAGGGGAACTTTCACCAGGTATAATGTCTCGTGACTTTGCTTTTTGAACCAATGCAACACGTTTTAACTCTTTTGTAGCTTGTTCACTAATATGTCAGTTTTTCATTTGCGTATCGTGACCGCATAATTAGGGATAAGTGATAATCACGCGCGTGGGTTACGCAGACGTAAACATGGACAAATGGCATGCATTTTGTGCACCTAAACCTCATTGTGCATTACAGTTTTCTACGCGAACACGTCCCTTTAACCGCCGGGGACATTTGGCCGCCGCAGGACTTGTTGTCCTTCATTTCGTTGGTTATGCCCCTGTTAATGAGGCGTAAAGCGCACACTTGCAAGGCTACGTTGTGCAACTCGGAGGTTTTTCTCTCATTTGCATGGATCTAATCCAACTTGCAGCATCTTGGTTTAAAAAATTGTATGGCACACCTATCGACTGCGAGACTAGGCTGCCAACTGGCAATGCCTGTTTTGTGGCTTCAGTTCAAGTTGCAGATCTTTGACTCCTGTTCGAGTTTGTGGCACACGCTATGGAGCTGTACGCCCACCTGCGACTGTATGCCGCAAACCGGTGAGGCTCCAATTGTGTCTTTAGTCCAAAACTTGAGTCATTACTCCCATCTTTGAGACTGCGGTATCCAACTTTGGGGCCTTACTTTCAGTCTCAGAGCGTTCGAATTTTTCGTTGAAGGCTTCCCATCCAAAAACGACTACCTGTCAGGTTATGATGCCAGCCGATGATGCTTTGGTTCAGCTGTGTAAGCAGAAGTAGGACCTTTAAAATGAGGGACGATCAATTTTGCAGTGATCAAACTGCATCGGTCAAGTGTCCTATATCTTGTTTCGCACGTTGACAATACATGTGGTTGCTACACCGTTGGATGTAATGTTGCCATCCATTACTGTTCCGGTTAAATTGGGGATACAATTGCCAGAAGCAAATGTTCATAAAAATTGCTATGAACAGTTTTCTTGATAAGGTATTAGTACGACTTTCACCGTTTAACCTTCATTTCAATATACTCGGAGCTTTCGGGGTCGCACACACCCCGTCATCAGCGACTAATGAACATTCAACGATCTGCTAGGAAAGGTGTTGGTCGATTTTTTTCTTTAAAACCACGTCTTAAATTGGACAATGCATGGTTTAAAACAGTGTTTCTCCGCTTCGATCTTTGTTTTGTTGTGTTATGTGTTCTTTGGTCATTGAGTGTTTCTAACTCGTCCGCTCTGTGTAGCTCATTGTATCGTACTTGACAGCCTGCTGAACGCTGTATGACTTCTGACCATATTTCGCTAACTTCTTTCCCTTTGTCACGATTAAATGTGTTGTTGCTTCGAATGAAAAATACCTGTTTTATCGTTGAATGTTCATTAGTCGTTGATGACGGGGTGTGTGCGACCCCGAAAGCTCCGAGTGTTTTGAAATACTGGTTAAACGGTGAAAGTCGTACTAATACCTTCTCATGTATAACTACACCGTTACGAAGAATCCGGTTTTCAACGAACTGTTTTCTTTTAATTATGAACTTCTTTATAACGGAATGAGAACACTCCATTGGTATCCTTTACGAAACTAGTTAATCGCGTTAATGATGCGCAGTGTACGTGCAACCGTAACAACAAATAGAAGTTATCAGGTGAATGAACAATCCTTTGAAGTGACCGATTTGTTGGAAGCAGCATCGCACTTTCTGTACAGCATTTCCCTTTGAATTCGTCTGCCAAGTATGTAAAACTGTTGTGTTGTTCCAGGCGAGAATCGTGTCTAACCGTTTCGTAAAAGTTTTCAATCAAGTGCATTTTGATTGCAGATATTGTGATTTTGAATTTTATTTCATCAGATTTCTTGTAGTAACAGGATCACCTCGCGTTAATAGAGTCATCGAACTGCTTAAGAGACCTGTCGCTGCACCACCAAGTCGACGTCCAAGACACTTGTTGTCATCTGATTTAGCAGCGGTCACACGTCATTCTCAATCCACGAGTGGTACGAGTTTGCCGAATTGCTTTCCACTTTTACAACGTACCTTTTCATTCTGTGCGGCTAATACTCTGAATATGTTGTGCTGAAAAGCTGTTCTCTTACTTCTCAGAATGCAGCTATGCTTTTTCCAAAACACTGCTCGTTTTATTCATCAGATGTTTAGCGTTTTTGTATGTTTTGTCGTATAATTATTTATTTTTCATAATTCAACAAGTATTTTATCTTAAACTCCTTAAAATGCCTCGCTGTTATATTAAGTCTTGTTTTTGAATATCTGAAAAAGAAAGCGCGTTTGCACTCAGGTATCGTCCAAAGAAAAAAATATTCGGTGCCTTGGCGGTAGAATATTCTACGTTCTTTGGCATAGGGACAGTTTGCTAGTTTTTGTCTAGAAATATTACACTCGCGCAAAAGCTTTTGCGCGGGTGTGGATCCGGCAACGGATTTTCATACGCTTGGTGCTTTGCCGAAGTATGCGTTCTTCGCGCTTTGGTACTATTATTGCATGCCTTGTTAAACGTTCAATACAGTTTATTTGGTATTTCTAACATTATTTGCAACTTCCGTTTCATTATCTCTGTCCAGTAAGTTTGACACAGTTATGAACGGGCTAAACAAACTGCTGCTCAGATTACTACTAAATCCATGACGAAAATTGTAGGTTGATTTTTTATTTATGAAAAAAATCAGCGATTTGATAATCTCGAGTGAATTTGTGGTAATTCGCAATTATGACTTTGACCAATTGTTGCACGTTAAAATGTTGTAATTGTTTTTCAGTTTGTTATTAACTGTTGGTTGCAAGTGTAATCGCTTAAGAATCGTTTAATGTAACTCACATGTCCTGGAAACTTTGTGTTAGTCAGGTTCTCATGCTCGTTCAGCAGTAAGCCGTAGTGACAACGAACACGGAATTCCGTTCCAGCACGTGATTTTCATTTGCTAAGTTTCGACAACCGTCATTAATGTGTCACGTTATTTTCTTTGGACAAATGGGGACGCTATGTTCAGTACAACAATGAATGCAATGCAGTTGTTGGCATATCTTTTTTGTTACAAAAGCACAATTAATTTTTGTTTTGTTTTCAGATAGTGCCGAAATTCTCATAGGCACAGGAGTTGGCATTGGATGGTATTGTCTTATTTTGTTGTTTCCTTTTTGTCAGCTCTTGCTTTAGTTTGTTGGTGGAGAACTTTCTATCGTTACCATTCGTCGTGTTAAGACGTCAGTGCCAGGTAAAGTGGTCATGGGGAGAAATCTCGTACCCGAATGCAAGTTTGGCAGGTTAATGCAGCAGCTATCCGTTGCCATCGTACACCCTTTACGCTGTTCCCGGTGGTGTACAATTTGCAACAGAACCAGGTTTTGTGTTGCTGATTTTTAAAATTTTCCTGTATCACACTACGATACTTTTTAGGGAATTCATTGTTTCTGGAAAGGTGTATCGAGCAGCATTGTCACACGTGCCTTGGATATTTTGTTTGATCGTCTTCTTTCGGAGTTGCTTGGATCACCGAGGTTGACTGTCTTGTCAGCAAACGTGGATACACTTGTTAATGTAGATTTTTTCGCTCTAAGAACACTGACGGATACGTCAACTGTAGCCAAAGTTATAAGCCATTTCTTCCTGAAGGGGTTCGTATGACTAATTTGTATCATTTAAAAACCGATTCTGCTCATTCTTGCAGCCTGTCTTATGCCATCACGACTCCATTTACTGTTGCTTCATTCATTGATACTGTCCAGGTAACACCGATTGCTGCGTTCGATTATGCTATCGTATGGTCATTTCTTTCAGACAAACGCGGTTAGGGGAAGACCCGGCATTTTCGACTGCATAACCGGAGGATTGAACAGGCTGTATGCCGATTTGCTAGGCCCGCGCGATGGTCGCCGATTTAATATTTGTTATCTTGCACTACCAAGTGTCTGCCATCGCCTGTCACATTATCTGATGTTCAATGCAACAAGATCCTACATGTACTCCGTTGTAAGCGAGCGGTTGGTAAGAAAGCAATTGCTCACGCGTTTGCCATTTTGGGAATAGGTTCATTGCTTCAGCGAAAGATTCCGCTTAGGGAGAAAAGTGCGTTCGACGCCTTTTTCCCTGAAGTATTCACGGCCTTTACTTCCAACCTGCTGGCTGAGGCCTTACTCTATCCGATTGGCACTGTGGTATACCGGCTCTACTTGCAAGGTAGTTAGTTGGTCTCTTCTTCCATAGGTTCATTTTTTCATCCGTTTCCGTAGGTTCTCGCGTCATAATTGATAATATGGACAACGGTACGTCAGTTGTGCCGGTAAACACCAATTACGAGGGTGTGCTCGATTGCATTAACACCATACACAGTGAAGAGGGTATCAAAGGCTTCTACAAGGGCTTCGGTGTTCTAGTTCTTCAATATGTGATACACTTGACACTGGTTCATGGTTTGCGCAGAGGCTTTCTGTATCTCGAGCAGGGTGAACGCATCCAGTTGCCGCCATCTTCGTATAGTCACCATGAAGTGAACGTGACTGATCGCAACATCCATTCGTGGATGAACGGTCGAAGACCGGACATTGAGTAGGAGACGTGCTGATTTTTGCTGCTCCGTTGCACTTTGCTTTACTTGAGCAAATAAAGTTTATCTTCTTCTTTTCTTCTTTACTACCATAGTCACACCCTACGTGTAACGGCGGCACGACCGCGTGGGTGTAACGAAGGATCTTCGAAATTTTTTGCACAACTCATGGGAGATTACAATAAATACCAGTAATGTGGAGACAAGAGGCGAGTTGAAATCGATGCAGGCCGTCGAGGCGAATCGAATGACAAAAGGAGCGAATGAAGTGGTGACACGTCAGAGTACGACGAAAAGCCGCCAACGAGCAAGTGAATGAAGAAGCTGTACGTACCAAAAAACTCGAGCGAACAAGGAGCCTACGTACAAATGAATGAGCAGGCAAGCAAGTAAAATGACCCACCATCCATTGGTAACAACATCACCGGAGCAGAATATGTCATCTGTAGGCTGCCGTTAGCAGTGAAATCAGCTCACGTCAGCGTTAGTATCGTATGTGTCTTGCAAAAGTATACGATTTTCAACTTCGCATGTCTTGCGAAATAATATTGGTATACAAATCAACAGCAAGTAATTAGCGCTGATGACGGTCCAGGGATAATCTGAAAGTTCCGCTTAGCATAGCTTTGTATACCAGTAAAAGACGGATTGCAGTGGGGAATATCCGTGAATTCTCCGCACGTATCACTCTTTACTACTGCTATACAAGCCTAAATGGTAAAAACAAAAAATTAAAACGGCCGCGTTAAGGAAGACACTTTTTTAAAAAGAGCTTCTGAGAAAACAGTTGCGAATATTGGGAGTATCGTAGCAGTATGTAATAATCAACGGATTCTCTTCTTTGGACTACTGCATATTGTTAATTAAACAGTGGATTTTTCCACACGGTGTAAGGTCTCATCTTCGTATGCAACACGGCTAACACCCGTGACCGAAAAAAACTTTTGTATTAACGAAACTTTCGAAAACTGCTCCAGTTTTTCGTCTTCAGCGTTATGATGGTGAGTGGTAAATTCTCGCACTCTTAAGTAACGAAACGTTTTAAACTATCAACGAAAGAGGTTTTAAAGTCCGTTCGTTGTCTCAATTTTCTATGTGATAGTTCTCCCAGGACTGACGCAATGACAACACTTAGTTCTATTTGCCACCGTAGACCAAATATCACTAACTGTGATTCCTTCATCCCTGTTAATACAGGAATTGTGTCTAATAAACAGAGCTTCTTTTATCTTTCTTAGCCAGAAATTTGTTTCTTTCCCAATTTTGAAAATCTTCAAACTTTCGTCGGGATGCGGACATGTTCCACTACCGCTGACCCATTAATGCAATCCTCCATAACCTTCTTAGGCTCCTTTGTCTGCGGACGTCCGCGGCCTCTCGCTTCTTCCCCCCTGTTCCTCCTTTCCACATTCCTGTAACGTTTTATTCCTGCTCAATGCAGCAGAAATCTGTTGCAATCCATGTCCGCTCTCTCCGATGTACCGTGCACCGCAGCCGCACACGACTTGGTAAATCACACCTGCTTCAACTTCTGGTGGTGTTTTAACCTTATCCGTCCTCAGAACCGATCTTAGGTCACCGTAGCTTTTAAACACCACCATCACCCCAATTCCCTTCATGAATCTCTTCATCTGTTCTCCTAAAGCCGGGTAAGACGGGATAATCAGCTTCGTCAAATTGTCCGTGCTATTCCTTCTTGGTGTTCTCCATTCTCTAATCCTTTTGTTTATGTAGTGGTCAATAAGTTCTATTGGGTACTGGTTGTAGAACAATGTCCTCCTGATAACATTTCATTTTTTTCTTTCTTCTTGTACGGGGTAATTTTCAATATCAATATCAAAGTTTTCACACGGTAATTCCCCGTTCATGGAAAAATCTTTCATTTGCAGAGCTTTCTGACCATCCTCTTTGGTCCGTCATCACTGCAATAATTTTTGCCAACTGCCCAGTCAGCAGACGATCCTGCAAGCTCCTCCATTCGACCATCCGGGCTGGTGACGTCATCTATCAGGTCTGCCTTTGACCCGTCAAGCGATAGCTATCCCGCCCAGTCAGTCAATCAGAGGAGCAAGCGTCCCAACCGGCTTACCGTTGGTTGGTTGATAACGTCTTCCTGATGTACTTAATCTCTTCCCATAAGTTTTCTGTTGTGCTGCATATATTCAAAGCTCTGTCTACCATTCCAGTTATAATCCCAACCTTTACATTCAGGGAGTGGTTCGAGAAGAAATTTAGGGATTTCCCTGAATGTGTTGGTTTTCTGCAAACCCCAGTTCTAATCGAGTCCCCTTTTTTACTATCAACACGTCTAAGCCTTCTGTTTCTTTTTCAAATGTGAATGTAATTTTGCTCGGGAAAAGGCTGTTTAGGTGGTCCAACAGCTCGTCCTCTTTCCCATGTTTACTATAGCAAACACATCATCTACGTACCTCTTAAAAGTCTTCACACGGTGGTCAAACAGTCCTGTCGGGGAAAGCCTTCTTCTCAAAGTCATCCATGAAAATTTCGGCAGTTTTTATTCTTATTGAAATGTTTGAAGTATTCACGGCTTGTACCCGTTCTTTCGTATTCGTAGTGCCTGAAATTAACGGAAACAATGCCCTACCAACGGATGGATGGGCAGTTATTAGGAAAATATCAGAGCACTGTAGAAACCTTTCGAAGCTTTCAGAACGATCTTGTTCCGTTGTCAGCGATTTATTGGTTGTCTGATTCAAATGCCGCTTATGGCGGGACACGAAAATTATCAAAACTGTTAACCATCCTTTGAACGATACATAAATGCTTGTAAAAACGGACTTCAGTCGTGGAACAAGTAGGTAACACTATTAGAGGACTGTTATACTCGCGTGAAAGGTTGCGTCCAAAATTTGCGCTGAAGACGGGACCAAGAGAGGTCCCGAAAGCTACGCTAAGAAATAATGCATTGATGAACGGGTATTCTACCGTTTTCTGACAATATGTAACACTATTAATATAATAGCATACATACTATTAGTTTGCCAACAGAAGACGTTCTATTTTTGTTTTTACCTTTAAAATTTCCTATTTTTATGCTCAAAATTAACGTTGTTAGTCCAGATATGCACTGTTCAGGACACTGGCTGACGCATCGATCAACATTTTAGCACGTCTATTGCAGTTGACATAAATGCAGGACGCTACATGAGCGCTGTTCCCACAGTATGGAAAATTAAACAATGCGCCTCAAACAGTTGAAATTTCATTACATGGAATCACGCCACAGCGGGGTCGCTCGGTTTTTTTATTCTGATACGTAACTACCAAAGCCTAGGTTGTCCAGTCTCCAATGGTAAGAGAAAATATTAAAAACTATATATATGCACTTGCGATAGACTGCACTGCACAAATTGGAATGAATGAACCTTTTAGACAGCTTCCAACCAAAACTCGCTTGCCAAACTTGACATGCTGTCATTTAAATTATGTATTCACAGAGACAAATCTCTCTTATTTGGCCTGCTGAATAAATTTGTTACAAACTGCTAGTGAACTTAGCTAACATGTCGAGCATTATGGACTACCGCGTAACGATCGGTCAGTCGTTGTACGAACAATACACAATCCAACCGACACACTGGCCCAACTGTTGCTAACATTCACAACATCTCTACTGTGGCATGAATTGCGGAGCACATACATGGCCTAAATTTTTCTGCGGTAGAAATCTTCTGCGTCCTTCAGAATAGAAATACTCGTTTGATCATTCGACTAGCGAGATTCACTCGGGTACTTCACAAGGCTGAAGCACTTAAACCTTCCTCCCTCACCTTGATTGGATTTTTATTGCGAAGACAGTCTGTAGGTGCATTATTGCAATTAAATAAACAAGGCCATGTGCTACAAAACTGTGAAGCTTGTGCGGCCGATCGCAAACCACAACATCCTTACACGCCGACCAATATGCGGCAGCGATTGAATGACCACCTCAATATTTGTGCAATGGAACAAGAACAAAATGTCATTCCTACCAAAATTAATGAGTCCTTATACATCCACCTCATTTACTAATTGAATAGAAACGAATAGACCCACCGGACAACCAAGCCGTGAAGATTCACCCGATACTATACTTCTCAAACGTAACTTTATTTGAAAAATCAAACGACGAACAAATACAATTGACCGAATAAGGAGATTAATCCTTACGAATAAGCCTGCAGTTTATCTATGTACCCTAGCATTTAAAACGTTGTTTTTCATAACTGGACCATTTCAATAATCTTCTAATTGTCTCACCACGATTTATCCCGCTGTCAGTAGATATCCGGGATCATTTTGAGTTCATGCCCCGTGCTTGCTGTAGGGGGCACTGCCTGTCTGTTTCGTTCTCGAAGCTTGCCGTAGGGGGCGCACATGACGTTTGCATTGCTGAATGCTCATATAAAATGTGAACAAGACATCGTTGACACTTATTCGTTACGATGGTGAATTTCTTGACGCTTGGGAGAATGAGCGAGTTAGAGCTTGTGGGCTACTTGCAGGTATCTTGACCCTTGGGAGAGTGAGCGAGTTAGAACTGCTGGGCTATTTGCAGGAGAAAGGTTTGCTCCATCGCGAACGGAAATGTGCAAGGGGCCATGCGATGAAGATAACAGCGGGCCGAAGCGGACGTTGTCCCGCGTGGAGGTGTCGGGCGGACGGATGCTGCGAGGAGTGCTCAATTCGAAAGGGAACGTGGTTTGATGGTAAGATGGGATCTAGTTCGCACGTGCGTTGTAAAGTTGCCTTAATTAGGACCGCGGAAGAAAACGCCGTTGATGACGGCGGTTCTCTTCATGTACGACTGGTGCCGCCAAGTTAGCAGTATCAAGAACTGCGCTCGCGAGCTGGGTAAGGCCGTTTAACGTTGTGCCATGATAGTATTACAGGATATGCATTTAAGGCATGACCAAGAACGCCGTGGTGACGTGGAACCACTGGCTGCGCCAGCTCGCGACGGAGGCGGCATCAGCGGACGCGGTCCAGATCGGCGGAGAGGGCCTAACTGTGGAAGTAGACGAGACGTTGTTTTCCAGAAGGAAATACAACGTCGGCCGTCTACTTCCACAGCAATGGGTGTTTGGCGGCATTTGCCGCGAAACAGGAGACCTCTTCGCCGTACCCGTTCCCGACCGATCGAGGGAAACGCTCCTGGCCCTCATCCTCAAGCACGTCCGGCCCGGCAGCACTGTCATGACGGATCAGTGGAGGGCCTACTCAAGGCTCTCCGCTGAGGGGTTCACCCACCTCACGGTGAACCACTCAGTGAACTTCGTGGACAGGGTGACCGGCGCCCACACCCAAAACATAGAGTCTCTATGGGCTCAGCTCAAGCGCTCGAGCAAGCTGCGGTGCGGCATGCACCGTAGCTTGCTCAAATGGCACTTGGGCGAGCAGGTGTGGCGCCGGAGATGTCGCGGCCAGGAGACGTTTGAGCAACTGCTCACCGACATCGCCACCCTGTACCCGCCGTCATGATTCGTGCACTTGTACAGTTGTACAATTATTGTATAGTTGTAGTAATTTTTTGTATATTGCTGTTTTCTTGTTGCATATTATAGTATACACATGTATCGCTTTGTTTTGTTCCTTAATAAAGCTTTTCTTCGATGTGAACACTGTAGTGTGGCGAAGTATACGAAATCGTGGCGCTGAAACAGTATGATGAACTAATGGGAGTCGGGAGGTGGGTGTAGGAATCGAAATGCTCATGTGCGACAAGCATGACAGCCAGAACATGAAATTGTAAATATTGGGCTGCCATAAAGCTGAAAGGGAAACATGACTATTATTTTATGGTTTAGGCTTAGGTAAGGGCAGAAAACGATGCCTACGGTCTTGCTGCTTATATTGGGCTGCCATAAAGCTGAAAGGGAAACATGACTCTTATTTTATGGTTTAGGCTTAGGCTTAGGGCAGAAAACGATGCCTACGGTCTTGCTGTTTTCGTAGTGCAAAAGGGAGACATGATTCTCATTTTATGATTTAGGCTTAGGTAAGGGCAGAAAACGATGTCTACAGTTGTGTTGCTTTCAGCGTAACGGAATTACGGCGCAGAAACGTAATAAATTAATGGGAGCTGTGCGTCGTTTGAACGAACACGAACTGACAATGTGCGACCACCAGGATTGCAGAAAGCTTTGATGAATTTGTAACTGTGTTCACGTAATGATGAATCGTTTTCTGGACTTAAAAGCAAGCGACACAGCTTGGGCAGCTGAAAGGAAGTTCACGTTAACGCGGCCTTGGGTGAAAGAATTCGAACGGACAATGTGCGACCACCTGGACTGCAGAAAGTTTGATGAATTTGTAACTCTTGCGTCGCAGACAGCAGAAAAGAAGAATAACGGGAATATGGGTGTGCCGAGAGATTGTCAATAATGAAATCTGATTGGCGGACAAATTCTAGAAAGAAAGAGAATGCCTCGGAGCGTAAGGAAATGTAATTGGCTGGCGTCCGAACGTGATTCCGATTGAACAGAGAGATGTTTTACTTTGGGATGATGTGTGCTAACGTACGGCGGAACTTTGCTCAACTGTGTTCGACATGCGTTAACAATGCACTGGCTGCGGTACAGTCCATGCATACAACAGGACTGATCCACTGGCGAAGGTTTCGCCCTTATGTGCTCCATGCATGGCGATGGGATACATGTAGAAACGTCAAGATGTGGTATATCGGTGTTGCAAATTGTTTGTTGCTCATACTAGTCGTATTTAGGATGCTAACAGCCGGTGAAGATCTTATACGATAAATACTACGGTCGGCAGTCGTACTATAGGTGGTTCACTAGACAGGTTGGTTCAGCGTTCAACGTTTACCGGCAGATTGGTGCACTCCAACTAAGGTGAGTTAGCGTTTTAGTATGTCTTCTTTGGCTAAGTGCCTCAAGTGAGCGACAAAGTAGGCTATTTCTCGCTCATGGGCGGTTTTACGGCTAAGTCTTTTCAATTAGGAGCACAAAACCATATGAAAAAGGTAAATAGATGGTGGCGCCACCTATGTAAACAAGATGAGTTAGTTCAGCACAGCAAGAAGCGACATTAGCGCCACCAAGGTGTAAACAAAATTGTCGTCCAATCAGCGAAAACTGGCGACATTAGCGCCACCTACAGCAAGCACGGGGCATGAACTAAACAAGATCCGATATCCGTTTATTTCCCTCTATTGAAGCATACTTTTCTGCTCTTTCCTCGATGACAAATCAAGGCCAATCAAACGGTCGTAACACGAGTGTGTTCTTTTCCCCTCTAAAGCTTCACAGCTTCAAGGCATAACAGAGGTGACCAGACATGTTCAATCAGCAACACGCTAATTTCGTCAAATCGTTTAAGTTGAAAGCTCTTTGTTAAGCTTCATCCCGTGGAAAGCAACGGGAGCTACAGCTTCTACATACTGGGTTCTTATTTTCTCTTAACGTTAAAGACTGGACACGCTAAACCCAAAAGTTACCTATTTGACATAGAAGGTTGAACGGGTAACGCGCTTTAGCATCACCGAATAATGGCGATTGAAATATTTTATCATGAATAAACAGTTCGAGATGTTTTTAAAAAGTGCCAATCTGTAGATGTCAGACTTGGTTAGTAAAGGTGGACGGAACATGATAGCTACGAGTCATTCCTCACGCAAATGTTCTTTGCAAATGGACAGCCGAGTTGCCAACTTCATTATCATACAACTTCTTTACCTCTTTTCCTACTTATCTGCTGAGGAAGTGACCAGAAGAACCTGAAAGCCCCGCAAACTAAAGGACATCTTTTTGAAAAACGGCGTCGCCTTCGTAACAAGTTACCATATTTACTTCCACCGTTACGAAAAGATACCCAATTTTCAACTAAGAGACAATGTTCACTCCTGTCGGCAAAGCATGACTATTAATCTACTAGGCTACATCGTATGAGTAAAATAATAAAAAATAAGCTATAATGAATGCAACCCAAAATGAGCAGACCTTGCACCTCAAACAAGGTACCCAATAGAACATTACTGCCACAGGGTTGACCATTGTACAGCTCGCTCTATCTCTCTACACTTTTTCCGCATTGTCTTGAACATCCATTTGCTCAGCTGGAACAGACGAAGCAGCAGCTTCGGCAGGCAGAGAGCCACACGCTTCTTCAGCTTTTTCTACAGTCGACTGACAAGCAGTTTGCCCATTGACGTCGTTATCCAGGGGCAACTTTTTGTTTCTCAACATATACAAGTAGCGTTCAAAATGAGCGCGGTTATTCTCGTCGATTAACTGAGCCACTCGTTCCAGTGAAAAGCCATTCAAGGAAATTCCGCGTTCAGTTACATCTATAATGAGAAAACAAGGAAAATATCACGTGGATATGAACACGCAATGTGATCTTCTTAACGCAAACAACGGAATCCAACCGTCCTTGCGCCTTGAACAGGTATTTCTGAATACAGGCTTTGTAACAAGACCCGGCCTTACTTCTTGTTAATACGAACGGCAGCGATCGCACTGTTTTTATTTGGAATAAGCGAATAGTCTTTCGCACCGAATCGACTCAGTCGCCAGCACAACAAAATACGAAACATGCTACTAGTGGATTTCTGCCCGGAGTTCTCCAGTTTACACCACGTTATCCTTTGCGTCATTACACCCGTCCATAAATCACTCACTAGCATAACGCTTCTTTAATTTTCCTGCGCATAAGGGGGCCTTCATCTTATAACCAAACGGCGGTACGGCTTTGTTTGCACTGTATGACATGCTCTATTGCTGCCCAACTTTGAATTATCTCACTATAAATTTACCATCATGATGTTAATGAAGCAGTCAATGCCTCAGTCTGGGTGGAGTACTCAGTAAACTGTCCCCTGGCAAACAACCAAATGAGTTTCTCGATACTGAAACATGAAGAGGACTACAGAATTAGGAAAATCAAAGCTTGTCACATTCGCCATAACGTTTGCATAAACAGGAATGAAGGAACAGTGATTAGCAACATATGGCTTACAGTGGCGATCAAGACGGGATGCGCGTTCGAAGAGCCCGTCACACATATAGGAACAACGAGCATATGGAGCGTCGGTTCCCAGTGTCAGCTTAGTTTTTAAAAATAAGTCTTGATAGATAAAACACGGCTGGGTAACCCGTGACTAACTTTTTAAAAAAGAGCACACAGTATTTCGATGTTTAAAGAAAATCGTACACATAATGGACCACACGGAATTATTATTTCGACGCTGATGACGAAAACATGAGTCTTTTTCGAAAGCTCCATCAATAAAAGTTAGTTAGTCACGGGTTACCAGCCGTGTTTTACCAATCAAGACATGAGATCCTATCCCATATTCAGAAACCCTATGTTTACTTTAAAAAATTAAGTCACCAGAAAAACGATCACTTTAAAGAAAAAATGGCTTTCTATGAGGTGAAAGAAAAAAGATAAACATAACAAGTTAACAAATAACTACGTTTAAAGAATCGCATTTGTTTGTGTCAGTTTAAAAGAATTTCTACCCCCGGCAATGTTTACCGACATTTTCACTCGTGGCGCTGAAGACGGGACCAAGAGAAGTCCCGAAAGCTAGGCTAACAGATGAAGCATTTATGAAAGGGCGTACTGCCGTCCTTTAACACCATGAAACCGAAACCGTTAGAAATCCATTATTCAAACACCAAGAAACCTGAATTCATGACTAGACTCTCAATCATGTTCCCCCAGAACGCGGGTACAGACAAAAACATCCATTCGTCACACTGCATGACTGATGGCCATTGTCTTCTCACTGTAAAACGAGCAAAACGTTTAGGGTAGCCATTACGATGCATGGTCTTTATTATTCCCCAGTACTCTTCATCGCAAAGGTAATTTGCCACTTGCTACTACGCCGTTGGCGATTCCTGTGAACACTGATCTAGGATGGTGGGAATTAAAATACACGTGCAAACCTGAGATGATAGGTACCATTTAAACCGCGGTCATGAATTGACTTTTTTCGAATGAAGTTACAGAGAAGTATTTCATTACTATTTTACATTTTCATGGCAAATGAAGTCACTCCCGAAAAGTTGTTGCTTAAATGGCCTACGAAGACCGTCCCTCTTTCTCTTTCCACAACGAGGAAAATTTCATCTACGTCTCTCTTAAATAACTTCAGGAAACATTCAAGACTTGCAGTGCTGAAAATAATTAAAAATTTAGAAACCAAGCTTTCTAAATTTTCCATAAAGATCATCAAAACTGCCGACAAGCAGCCTGTTGGAATAACTTTCGATGGCATTGGAAACAGTTGCTCTCTTGTGTGCAGAATGTGGTTCCGTTACGTGGAACGGGTTTAACTTCGCTCAGTCGTTGATGAAACTATCCTTTCCAAGAAAGCCCATAACCCGGTTAAAGAGCTGCTCCAAAGGTATATTGGTGAAGCGGTCTTTGACATCATAGTTGACCACGAAATCATTCTCTTCGATCTTTGTGGTTTTCAGTTCCACGCGGAACTGGTGGGAGTTTGAAACGTAAAAGACTATCCGCTCATTCCAAATAAACGAGACAAGATCACTACTACCAATACTGGCAAGAAATTAAACACATGTTTACAAAGGATTATGAGAACAGAGTCTGTTTCCATAACACTTACCATAAGAACACTTGTCCAAACCCAGCACCAATCGATGTCCACCAATTGCCATAAGATTTAACAAAAACTGAGCAGTCTGCCTAATTGAATTCTAAAATCAAACTGTCGTATTCGATGTCGACACACGAAGAGCGATCGTACCATTTCTTCCAAGGAAAGTTTGCCGTGAATTCGTGTAGTCGAATCACAGGGATCGAGAAAACCAATGGATGCTGGTGAGAGAGCATTGCTGGATAACAGCATTAAAAAGCGTCTGCAAATATTCAGCTAGGCATTTAAGATGACGTAATGTCACGTCCTGAAGCTTACAAGAATGCCAGTCCAGCGGAAATGGGGGGAGAAGAATGAGGAACAGTTGTTACACAGTAGTGAGCCTAAGCGGAGCAACCTGATTCAAGCAAAAGGTGCAGAAACATAAAAGCTACCCTACCAGAACTTCAATCATCCATGGATTCAAAGAACTGAAGCCTTTGCATCTGCTTTTAATGTCCTTCATTACTCGGACAATAATTCGTATAGCAGGATGGTGAGCAAACTGCTGAAACCAGCGCGCATGACCAATTGCCATCGAATTAGAAAACAAAGTCTTCATCTCCACTAAAATATGGCCAACAACTACGAAGAAATGAACTAAGCCACGGAAATTACTGTGACATTCGGGAGGAGCTACGCAATAGTTTGCAGGTATCGTGCAAACGATTATTCGGACAGTTGCCATATGACCAACAATGTTAAAACCACGATCGGACATTTGACACGTCACATCTTAAACAAAGAAAAATGCAAACAGAAAACTTGGCACAATATGCAAAGCTGAGATTCCATACCGAAGAACGAATCAAAGTCCATTATCTGCGATGCAATACGTTTTCCAAATGAGTTAATGGTTTCGGCTAAAAGTAGTAATTTCTTTCGCAAATTTACCAGTAGAAAAAATCCCCAAACCGCTAGGAAGTCCCTGAAAAACAACAGCTACGTCCGCAACATTCTTTCCTGCTATTAAAGTGCGTTTCTCAAACGAGCCAACACTCTTGACTGTTGCAACGACCTGGAATAAGGCGAAACTATTACGAGTACTTAAGCAAGGTTCGCTGACTGGTTCTCCTTCCACTGGCTCAGGATCCAACATGTAGCTTTCAACGACGCGGATAACCAATTCAACCAAGTAACTCAACCCACCAACGCTAAATCTTTCGGGAACCAATTCGAAGTTGCGTTTCAATAAGTCCTGCAAGTGATCAACGCCAAGCGCCGCTGCCCTCGCGATGTGCAAAACATAACATACCTGCGTTAGCAACAGGTCGAAAGGGCATTCTTGTCTTTCCTTCAAGTGGTTTACCGTAACATCACGAAACTTGTACTTTTTTGTTTTCGTGAATGCGCTACGTTTACCAGTGCGGTTGTTAACTGGACGCATTGGTCGAATTAGCGGAAAAGGAGGCCTCAATAAGCAGCCACGTGGACTCTAAAACACAACTGCTCAAACTGAACGTCTCGTCAATTCCAACGCTGACTGCAAAATACCTATGCCTTGATGCCTGAAAAGTCAACCTTCTTATCATTCAAAGAGACCTTCCTTCCCACAAATAGAAATTGTAATCAACAAAATCAGTGAAATGTACCGAATCGACTTAGTCTTTCAATTTTAAATTACACTTTAAAATCGTTGTAAAGTGTAAAATTCGGTCAAGCATTACTTCATATGGCTGACCAGAAACAGTATCCTGTTCCTAGTTTCACGTTTGGAACCAATCCGTCACGCTAAGCTCCTCAATTTTCTACTCAAGAAATAACTACATGCTGTCGTAAGAACAGCTCTAATGTTAAGCAATAATTAACCTTTCTGACCACAGTTAACCTTTGGTCAACAGCTTTTTAAACAAAGCCTTCCAAACAACTCCCGCTATGTAGCATCACGGAGAACACCATTTTGTAAGTGCAATTACACCAACTGTACATGACAAACTAACAAGCAAATCAACACAACAATTCAACAGCGCAAGCAAATACTGAACGTTCAGCAAGACGCAAAAGAACTCTAGCCTAGGACATTCACCGAAATTTTAACTCCTAATTTGTTGAAGAACGACTATTCCGTTTCTCGCTGTTTCCTTAATAAATATACTTTTCCTTCTCAACGAAACGGAACCCAATTTTAGCGTGAAACTTCATCAACACCTTAAGAAGCAACCAGGACTTCAAATTATCTATCTGAACTTAAAACATCATACCACCATATACACCATACTGCCTCCAAATCGGATCAAGCTCAACGTTGCCATTACATCAACTTTCAATACCATAAGATGTCACAGCAAAACATCAACCACTTCAACGCACTGGTTTGCACAAGATTAACCATTACAAATTGGATTCCTTTTTTAACACAGTAAGACCTCATTTATTATAGACAGCCTGTCGATAACCAACTTCTTCCCAAAGAAACAGAGCTACGCACAAATGCACTAATACCGTGTCGGTGGCCATCAAAGCGCTAATGACTGGCCGAATTAGGCCCGAAAGCTACGGGTGTCAAAACGAGCAAACGTAAAAAAGTTTTGCGCAACGGGAAAATTGTGACAAAGAAAATTACGAAAATTTTCCATTATGAAACAAAACAACAATGCACGTCAACTTCCCCATAACTACCTGCATAAAGAATACGCTGGCATCTAGTGAGACATTAGTTTCCAATCATTTCAGAAAAAAGCACTACCTTATAACGAGTCGCATGCCAAAATCCAAATGGAGCTCGCGGTAGGTATTTCCTTTTTCTCCCTTGACTACTGGCCATCATACCAGGGTACATCATTTTTTCCGTTCCGAGTTCTAAAAAATGTGCTCGGTAAATTTACAAAGCTATATTTATCAAAGTGCCTTGATGCACATACGTTACAGGTAATGCAATTTTGTTACCTCCACTTCATTGCTGTACGTTGTAATTAAAAACCATACGACGTTAAAGAACCCATTTTAAAAACACATTTTGAACAACACCTAACAATAGCACTATTCAACTGAATGTAATAGAATCTATTGACGCTGTAGGAACAATGAGAGCTCGTTTAATGAACGCAAACTGATTCAGTACAATGCACAGGACGCTTTACCAATGTCATTTGGCCGCCGAACTTAGCATGTTTCATTTGACACTTCCTGCTGGCCAACTCTGAAGCTTTGTTCCCAGTTGCAGAGATCTGAACCAACTTGCGAGGCCACGCTCCGAGTTGTTGGCTTTTGATTCAACTTTCGGACCGTTGGTCCACTTACGGTGGCACTGCTTCCACCTACGAAGCTACGCTGCCACAGAAATAGGCACTATACCTTGGCAAATGGGAGCAAAGCTTCGCAGGTTGCCAACATAGTATTGCATCTTGCACAGAAGACAAGCAGGTCGGCAGCTTAGCCTAGGCAATCGCCAGCAAAGCCTCGTCCGCTGGCAGCATAATCCCGCATGTGGGACTTGGACTAAAGTAATGGAACTCGAAAATGCCACAACCAGGAGCAAGCCCCTGGGTTGGAAAGCATAGCATTGAACGTGGAAGTTATTCCTTATAAACGGGTGTAGTAACTCTTAAATGACGGCAGCAGATTTGAAGACTGGTTTATTTGTAAAAGGGAGGCGTTTATTTCGTAGCTTTCGGAATCAATTTAGAAAGCTATGAAATAAACTATCGGACGGTGGCCTACCGTATTCTTTACGGATAACAATTAACTTGGCTATTCTTCAGGATACGGTTCGTTTAAGGGCAAATAGAAGACCTCGTTTTCCTGCTACGGAAAGACCCGTTTTTATCGGTTATGCGCAACCATGGCTATCAGTTACAAAATCCTATTTCTTCGATTCATTATACGGTTGTCCATGTTTCACAACTTTATTTGGCCGAGCTTACGCAAACGTTCGGAGAGCTTCGCCAAATACAGCTACGAAACAAAAACAACCGTCTTTTATAACAGTGTAAACGCACTACATTGTCACGAGAGGACTGACGTTCAGTTGCTCAATTCACTTTTTTTTACAGCCATAAGGTTCACATTCCTGTTTACGTCGACGCTAACCAAAAACAGACTTCACCAGCACTAATGTACCCACTTGCTCCAAAAACTACGTTTACATTAATATGCCTTTTCTTGACTAACGTCTACATGAACGGGAACGCAAGTTCTGCCGCTTTATTATTAGAAACCGGCCCGTTACCAATTCTATCTTCCTAAGTCCATTTTCACAATAAAATCAGAGTACATGAACAAATCTTCAGGTATTGATTGACTGAAATGCCTGTTACATTTCCTGCTTATCTTCGTTGTGATAACAAAAAATTAGCCAATTTAATGAATAGTCTACGGTTGCTTGTTGTTTACACTATTTCTTGCGAAAGTCAAGGAAAAAATTAACCTGAATTTTATGCGCTCAAGATCTGAACTATTTAGCAAGTCCCATTTTCAGGATGTAAACGCGTAATTTAAAAAACCAAAAAGTAAATTAAACAAAGACAACCGGACTTTACTCATGCTGCCCAAAACGTCGCAGTAAAATCAGTTCATACAGGCGCTCATAAGATAAACTAGAACAAAGTAATAGAACGCATAGCTACGTACCGATGTTTCAAGCACTTACACTGACAATCAACATTAATTACTTCATTACTGTAATTGTTTATGAAGTGCAGGTAATGCGAGTTCACAGCTCCTAATTGTTTTGCAAGACATTGTCATTTTTGTTTAAATAAAACACTTAAATGGCCAGTACATTAAATAAACAGTTTTGTTTACTATAAAACAAAGCTACTTTAAGCAGTAGGGTGATTTTACATGCAATGTGTGTATGCATGCGCCATTAAATAGCAAGAGTCTTCATGAACAGAGAGACATAACAGATAAAAAATCGTAAATATGTCGTGCAGATTACAGCGCATTTAACCATTGCCACCTGAACGCAGAGAACATTCATTCGCGCATCTCTTGTGAGACTATTCTTATTTACGAGATGGTGCCCACAGAGGACTGGTTTCTTTGCAACGGGGCGGTGGATCATATTGGAATGCTACCATTGAAGCACCGGTTGAGTATTATTCAGTGATACCTGTGAGAATACCAAAACAACCTAACAGTGTGCGTACGATCGTTTATTTCGTAGCTTTCAGAATTGTCTGATACCAACTTATCGCTGGCGAAGGAATCTGACGATTCCGGAAGCTACGAAATAAACGATCGTACGTTCCCTTTTAACCTGTTATCATGACTAACCAACCAGCCACTGGTTAGGTTGTTTTGGTCTTCTCACAGGTATCAGTGAATAAAACTCAACGGGTGCTTCGACCGTAACATTCGAATACGGTGTCCACTGTTTTCTGGGTATTTCGTCTGCTCATATTTCGGCTTAGGCTGAGGGTTTCGCCGGCACTGTAGTCCGCGAATGGGCGTTATTTCTCTTAAATGGGTTAGAGCATCGCATGCGATGACCGGCCAAATACCACGCTTTCAAACCGTTGGCACTCGTACGCGGCCAGTAGCGACAGTCAAATATCCTGTACCGTTTATAACGGATTGGGTGAGTTCCATCTTTAGTTAGGATGACCTTGTTAAACACAGGATGCTTCATAGCAGGTTTTGTGGCATTGGCATTCATTAGGGATCATTTTTTGGGAATCTTCTGATTTGTAACATGATTAGTTCCCGTTTTGCGTAAAAGTATTTCATTTTCTCCCCAATTAACAGAGCTTTCGGATCGCATCTCGATTCGTCATCGATGCTAGTAGGTTTGTCAACTGCTCAGTCAGTCGACGGTTCAGCAAGCTCCACTCGATTAAGCTGATTAGCTGTCGCTAGCCCGGATGTCCGAGCTAGCGACAGCTTAATCGAGTGAAGCTTGCTGAACCGTCGACTGACTGAGCAGTTGACAAACCTACTAGCATTTGCGACAGCGAAGCACAGGCGTCTGAAGACAAAGAGGAAGTCCTTTTCTGCTTTTCTTTTCTTTTGTTTCTTTTTTTCGTCATTACTTTTGCTTTTCTTTTCTTTTGTAATCCTCGTTGTCGAGATTTCGTTGTTTCTTTCTTATTATACCTGACCTTTGAGCCTTCCGCACTACGGCCTCGAGGCTGTTAGAGCAAACATGACCGATATCGCCACCGGACTTGCAACTACTTTTCACTCAGTCTGTGGGTGCGCCTCTGCCGTGAGAGGTTCATAGAGACATTGCCCCCCTTTGCTTTTCCAACGGTGTAGTGTTCTTGTTGGAGGAAAAGCGCCGGACGACTGACACAAAAATGAAATATGATCTTAGAGACGGGGGCGCGCCTTCTTCCTTATTCACAGGAGGCAAAGTGTGAACAAAGAAGACTGGTTTTGCAGCTGTCGGCTAAAGAAGGGGGCCTTTGGCTCTACCGAGACAGGTGGCAGAACGGCGGGGTGCTACTCAATGTTTCTGGAATCCCACATCTGCTGAAAACCTACGCACAGCACTTGCCCTCATTTTTCTCCCCCTATATATATATTACTTATTCTGCTGTACTCGTTGTTGTTTTACTTGCCAGTAAAAGGTGCTCCGCATTACGTCTGTGTTCAGCTTCTGCAGCGCAATTCTCCGTCAGTTCTACACGGCCCGGTCAAGGTTGACCGAAAGCGTTCCTATACTGGCGGTTAAGCGGAGGTGTGCCTCCTTGAGGACCAATCCGCGGCATGTGCTCAGACGACTGCCTTTCTCTTTTTTCCATTTTTCCTTTTTGTTTTCTTTTCATGCGCTGACGACGGGTCAGGATCGACCCGTGCGCTCTACCTTTTTTCAAGTTGAATAAAAGCGTTATCAACGGGGAAAAGTCCGTGTCAACACAATCAGCAATGTTAATCGCCCCCGTTACATGAAACAATTTGTAATGAAGTCGTGTCTACGATTGAAACACGTGCCATGGCCGGAGAGGGTGAACGGCAGTATGAATAGTACGGCTGATTGTCAGAATTGCTGTGTCACTGCTTTTGTACAGTTATCGTTGTATGTATGTGTTTTTTGTTGTATATGAACCGTTGCGAATAACATCATTCATTCACTGCTGTTGTCGTTGTTGTTCAATTTGCGCACTCACCAACGGGATGTAGGTGTGATTAAACAGTGGAGGAGACATACGCAAGCAATAGCAATGCGTGCGTATCCAAATCGCAACTACAACCGTTTCGGTGAACGTTTGCCTCCCAGGAACGTACGGTGGCCATGGTTAAATCGCTATGGTCAACGGAACAGGTCCAAATGAAGCCTGACAAATAGTCTATACCATGTAAGCGGAGGCATTTAAATTTCTACAAGTTCCATATAAGGAAATGACGCACCCTTCTCTTCCATCGCTGCTTAAGAATCTCAGATCTCCTCCGTTGGTAAGCATAAACTTTACGCTCGGAATTGTGGTAGCAATTAGCAGTGAACCATGCCCGACAATGTTGAGACAAAAATAGAACGCTGTTGCCTCGTTTAAGCTCTTCCACCTATATTATAGCCGTCCGGAACAAGAGGACATCCGTATTTCTCGGAATTTAGTGTCGGCATCATCCCGTAAACGAAGACGACGTCTATGTCACTGCTGTTGTTTTGCTCTTTGAAGATACCTGCATTCCGTTATTTACGATTGTGGGGTTACTGTAGTAGTAGGGGAACCCGCAATAAGACCCGAACTATGTCTGTGACAACAGTTTGAAACCCGGTTATAACCTCAAAATGATCTATTTTTCTACAGATTCTTCTCATTGTTCTGTGCCTGAAGTTAAACCTAACAACGCCCTACCAACGGATGGATGAGTCAGTTATTTGGTAAAATATTCAGCGCAATAACTTGCTAATTGCAGAGCTTTCGGAACAAGCTAGTTCCATCTTCAGCGAGTGGCAAAGGTTACCGTCTTCAACGTCACTCGAGAAGGTGAAATAAATATCAACGATAAATACGTACTGTTGTTTATTTAATTCGCCGTTCCTTTTGCGACCTTTATAACTAGAACCTTTGCATCGTTACTACAATGCGAAGAAGCATGTTCCAACTCAGTGGAGTGCTCGTGGCGTATTAAATTCGTTAGCTTGTGGCTTCGGTCCTCGTGTACCGCGCAAACATGATACCAACCTGTTGGAAACTTCTCGTGACTGTGCGCGAAGCAAGGGAGAATGGTAGTAACAGTTTATTGAGAGAATAACTCGACGAGCAACCGATCTTCACCAGAGAACGAGAGACAATGGATGAAAGCCGCTGAAGAAGAATTGAAATGCATGGAAGAGCTCGACGTCTGGGAGTTGACGGACCTCCCACCAGGAAAGAAAGCCATAACCGTCAAATGGGTGTTTAAAGCGAAGCTCAACACCGAAGGCCAGGTCGACAGCTACAAAGCTCGGTTAGTAGCACGAGGTTTCTCGCAGCGCTACGGGCAGGAGTATGACCAGACGTTCGCTCCCGTCGTCAAGCATGAAAGCGTCCGAGCACTCCTAGCCATAGCAGCAGCGCGAGGTTTACACGTTCGCCACTTAGACGTGAAATGCGCGTACCTGAACGGGAAGCTCGAGGAGGAGATATACATAGAACAGCCTCCCGGTTTTGAGGTCAAAGGGCAAGAACACAAAGTGTTCCGACTTCATAAGAGCCTGTACGGACTGAAACAGTCGGCGAGGGCATGGAATAAGATGGTCACAGACACCCTGTCGAAACTGCGTTTTGTACAAGGTAACGCTGACCAATGCCTCTTCTCGAGACCAGAGAAAAATGGGGGTAGGACATACGTCCTCCTTTACGTAGATGACATACTGGTAGTTGGCGCTACGTCGGAGATGACTAAGAAAGTGGGCAGGCAGTTGGATAAGTTCTTTCGAACGAAGGACTTAGGCGACGTGACGAACTACCTAGGGATCCAAATTGAACGAGAAGGGGACGGCTCTTTCCTGCTACACCAGCAAAGAAAAATCGACCTCATGCTGGAGCAGCACGGAATGCTGGATTGCAAGCCGGCCGCAACGCCGATGGAGGTTGGTTCCCTCAGCATGAATGAAGAAAGTGCGGCTATGGAAGATAATGCCCAATATCGTCAAGTAGTCGGATCGCTGCTTTACATCGCTACGGTGTCGAGACCTGACATCACTATGGCCGTCGGACTCCTGTGTAGGCACGTAGAGACGCCAACTTTAGCTGACTGGAAGTCGGTAAAACGCGTCATACGTTACTTAAGCGGTACGAAACACGTCAAGCTACGGCTGTGTTCAAGTACTAATTTGGAGCCTCAATGTTACGTCGACGCAGACTGGGCCGGAGATAAACTAGATCGTAAGTCGACCACTGGTTACGTCTTTAAATTGGGCAACTGCACGATATCGTGGGCAAGCCACAAGCAGTCCACAGTGGCCCTCTCTTCAACGGAGGCGGAGTATATAGCCGCATCGCACACTTGTCGCGAGCTCCTTTGGTTGCGACAATTACTTCAGGATCTGAGTATGCCGGCAGATGGTCCAATCGTGATATTTGAGGACAATCAGGCCTGCATCAAGTTAGTCAATTCCAACAGGTGCAACGCAAGGACCAAGCACATCGATGTGTGTCACCACCACGTGCGGGATCTGCGTATACAGGACATTATGAGGACAATCAGGCCTGCATCAAGTTAGTCGATTCCAACAGGTGCAACGCAAGGACCAAGCACATCGATGTGTGTCACCACCACGTGCGGGATCTGCGTATACAGGACATTAAAACGCTTCGCTATTGCCCGTCAAGCGATATGTTGGCGGACATTTTCACCAAACCGTTGAGCAAGGACTCCTTTATACGATTCAGGAAATTGCTCGGGTTAGAGGGCTAGTGATGGTCTAAAGGAACTCGGCTTACCTTGGCGCTAGTTGTCGAGAAGGGGTGTTGGAAGCGTGCGCCACCTAGCGCCAACTGACAGTGATGGATGAGCAAGGTCGCAGTCCCTGTCGGTCTCCCTTTGGGCTGTCACTCAAACGGCGTGAGGCCGTGGGAACGTCATTGACGAGGTGCCGCTATATAAGGCCTCTCCCATGATCTCTTAATATTGTCTCTCGTTCTCTGGTGAAGATCGGTTGCTCGTCGAGTTATTCTCTCAATAAACTGTTACTACCATTCTCCCTTGCTTCGCGCACAGTCACGAGAAGTTTCCAACACAACCTTATCGGCAAAAGTTACCGTAGCTTTCGGAGTGCTCTTGCTCCGTCCTCAGTGGTACAACTATGAGCAACAAGATTGAGTTCAGCATGAAATGGGATAGAATGGGGATTTGATCGTGTGCCGGTGAGAGTACCTGCGTCAATCCTTTTACAGTATCATTACGGTACCTCAATGCCATGTTGTACGCACACAGTTAGTTGTCTCGTTGAGGAATAAAAGATATACGCCTACGGCCCAACCACTAGCGCTACAATTGGTGACCCGTGAGTGATCATACAAGATGGACAACCTGTCTCAAAAATTGGACACCAGTTCCCTCAGTCGTCCAACAAGCGAAGACACTGAGCTCACCGCCAACTCCATGGTCAAGCTGCCCCCCTTCTGGTCAAAAGATGCCCATCTGTGGTTCGCACGCATTGAAGCTCAGTTCCGCCGTTCACGAATCACGTCGGATGCCGCGATGTTCGATCACGTCGTAGCTGGTCTAGAACCGGATGTGGCCACAGAAGTCCGCGACATATTGATCGCACCGCCAGCGGAGCAAAAATACGAAACCCTGAAGAAAGCGATCATTACTCGCCTCACCGACTCGTCGAGTAAGAGGTTACAACAAGTACTCCATAAGGAAGAGCTCGGCGACCGAACGCCATCTCAGTTCTGGCGTCACCTACAGGCTCTCGCGGACACGACCGTGGGTGAGCGTTCTCTGTGCCATTTGGTTACAACGTATTCCGGTAAACGTACAGTCTATTCTCGCTGGTCAAGACCTTGGCTTCACAATGAATCATTTACTGGCCATTGCTGACAGAGTGGCAGAGGTATCTCAAATGGAAGTAATGCCAGTCGTTTCTCAAAGCGATCCCTTGACACAACTCACTGGCCAAATTGACGCTATCTCCCGTCGCCTCAACGACCTAGAACTGCAGCAACGGACGATGTCGTGGTCTGGGCCCAAGGGAACCAATGCTTCTTCCCGAAGATCCTATCGGCGTACAGAGAGAAGCCGACGAACACCTTCTGAGGTACGCCATGCTGACGTGTGCTACTATCACAGACGTTTTGGCCGCGACGCTAGACGCTGCCAGCAGCCATGCACGTTCGAGCTGCAGGGAAACGGCGAACCCAGGAAGTAGACGCGGGCGCTGCCTGGGGACCGCCAAAATCCCGCAGACTTTTCGTGTTCGACCGCCTTACAAGAACACGATTCCTGGTCAACACAGGAGCCGAAGTCAGCGTCCACCCGCGTGTCAGTCCCCATAGGCTCAGCGCAACTGACATCCAGCTTTCATCTGCTAATGGGAGCAAAATTAAGTCTTACGGCAAGTTCACTTTGACAACCGATTTTGGTCTCGGTCGCACATTCACTTGGGATTTCATGTGCGCCGATGTTACACAGCCCATAATAGGCGCCGACTTCCTCTTTAACTTCGGCCTTATTGTCGATCTCAAACACGGAAAACTGGTTCACCGCGACACGAGCGCCAGTTGTACAGGTATAATAGGCTCGGCAGTCACCCTGGGCATCAAAGCGATCGACCCTACAGCCTCGGAATTCCTCAGGCTCCTTGCAGAATTCCCCTCCCTCACACGCCCGCAAATGTCCAGCGGACAGGTGAACCACGGCATCACTCACCATATCCTCACTGAAGGGCCCCCTAAGGCAGCACGGCCGAGGCGCCTATCGGCTGACAGACTCAGAGCAGCAAAAGCCCATTTCACTGCACTGCTCGACCAAGGCATTATATGCCGCTCATCCATCCCCTGGTCCAGCGCTCTGGATCTCGTGCGAAAGAAAAATGGCGACTGGCGCCCTTGCGGCGATTTCCGGCCTCAACGCCGTAACCGTCCCTGATCGGTACCCAATTCCGCATATAGAAGATGTCTCAGCAGCGCTGCACGGCAAGCATATTTTTTCAACTATAGACCTTGTTCGTGCTTATTACCACATCCCTGTCGAACCGAGTGACATTCCAAAGACTGCCATCACAACGCCCTTTGGGTTGTTCGAGTTTGTCCACATGCCTTTTGGCCTGCGCAACGCAGCCCAAACGTTTCAACGTTTCATTGACACGGTCTGCATGGATTTGCCTTTCGTTTTCGCATACATCGATGATATTCTTGTTTTCTCGAGAAATGCAGAGGAGCATCGCTGCCATTTGCGAACCTTATTCCGCCGTCTTAGCGACTATGGCATACGTATAAATGCAGCCAAGTGCGTTCTGGGCAAGGAAGAAGTAGACTTCCTTGGCTCACGAATTTCAAGCGCAGGGATCATGCCCTCTCCAGACAAGATACAAACAATACGTGACTTTCCACGACCCACTGACAAAAAGGCGTTACTCAAATTTCTAGGCATGGTCAATTTTTACTGACGTTGGATTCCCAACGCAGCTCGCCTCGAAGCTCCAATTTACGCCATTGTCCCCAAAGCAGGCCAAACTTTCGTATGGTCCACTGCAGCAGCGGAGGCATTCGATACTATCAAAACTACTTTGGTCAACTGCACTTTGCTGACTCATCCGAATCCTAAAAGCCGCTTAGCGCTATTCACTGACGCATCAGACATAGCCATTGGCGCGGTTCTGAACCAACTAGAGAATGGAGCGTGGAGACCGCTTGCCTTTTTCTCAAAGAAACTACAGCCTACGGAAACCAGGTACAGTGCTTACGATAAGGAGCTCCTTGCCATATACTTGGCAATCAAACGTTTTCGCCATCAACTAGAAGGTCGTCAGTTTACTATTTTCTCCGATCATAAGCCGCTATCGTTCGCATTTCATCAGAAACCGGAAAGCTGCTCCCCGCGGCGCCTACGTCAGTTAGAATTCATCGCCCAGTTTACAACTAACATCAGACATATTAACGGTAGTGCAAATACAGTCGCTGACGCCCTATCACGGATCGATGAGATACATATTTTTGACCCAGAATCCATCGCGGACGCTCAAGCAACAGATGATGAATTGCAGCAAATTCTTCATAACAATACTTCACTACAGCTCGAAAAGATTTCTCTCCCTCGCACAGGTAAGACAATCTGGGTCGACACGACCGCAGGGAAACCACGACCCTACGTTCCCTTGGCATTAACGGCGTGAACTTTTCGACGCTATACACAAACTGTCACACCCAGGTGTCAAAGCCACTACTGCTATGCTGACCGCTCGATTCGTTTGGCCCTCCATACTAAGGGACTGCTAAACTTGGACCAAGTTGTGCATCGAGTGCCAACGTTACAAAGTAGTCCGTCACACGAGAAGTGCCCCGGGTACGTTTTTTATACCCGACCGGCGGTTCGCGCATGTGCATCTCGATATTATTCAACTCAGCCCTTCCGAAGGCTACTCTTACTGTCTAACAATGATCGACCGTTTTACCAGATGGCCAGAAGTCACGCCTATTTCGGACATTTCAGCCGAAACGGTAGCAAAAGCTTTTTATGCCTCCTGGATCACACGTTTTGGATGTCCAGAAACAGTCACTACAGATCGCGGTAGACAGTTTGAGTCCGTCCTCTTTCAGAAACTTCTAGAACTTTTCGGAATCAAACGCAACCGAACAACCTCCTTTCATCCACAAAGCAATGGACTCGTCGAACGTTTTCGTCGAACGCTAAAAGCCGCGTTGAAAGCCCATAGAACGTCCAAATGGACAGACGTTCTGCCAGTGGTCGTTCTCGGCCTCCATACTGCACCTAAAGCTACAACCGGCGTTTCGGCAGCGGAACTCACATACGGAACCGTCCTCCGACTGCCAAGCTATTTTTTCCTTCAGTCAGCTAAACAAGAAGATCCGGCTACCTATGTCGGTCGCCTCGTTAGGGTAATGCGAGATTTGAGACCCACCCCGACCACCAGGAACCGGTCTAGCGCACCAGTTTTTGTTAGCCCAAATCTGTCATCTTGCTCGCATGTTTTCCTTCGCAACGACGCCGTTCGACGACCATTGGATCCTACTTACGACGGTCCATTCCGGGTCATCACCCGTCAAGACAAAACATTTGTCCTCGACATTGCTGGACGCCAAACGACTGTCAGCATCGATCGGCTTATACCAGCCCACCTCGCCAACGAAACGACACAGCAGGGGACACAGAGCGACACGTCAATTCAGCACGAAGCCGGTCCACGATCGCGGAGAAAAGTCTCTTTCTCTGCGAGGCCTGATTACATTTACTACTAACGCTGGCACTGGCGAGGGGGTAGTGTGCCGGTGAGAGTACCTGCGTCAATCCTTTTTACAGTATCATTACGGTACCTCAATGGCATGTTGTACGCACACAGTTAGTTGTCTCGTTGAGGAATAAAAGATATATTCCTCAACATATCGAATAAAAGATATCTCCATAGCGAAAGGAGACGGACGGACGTCGCTGACGTTGGAACCAGACGGTTCCGAAAGCTTCGAAAAACACTCAAGTGAATCGTTCTCTGTACATCTTTTTAATAACCTGCTCATCCATCCGTTGGTAGGGCACGTGTTACTTTATTACAGAGTACAGACGACAAACGGGAGAAAGCCATGAAAAGAAGAACACCCTCAATGAAACAGTTCCCCGTTACCAGACATCCAGTTTTCAAGAACAAGGAGTCTCATAACTATGAAAAGATATGGTATCCTTGTTCAAAGAGCTTTAATAGGCGCAGCTTTCGTAACTGTCGTGTTCCGTCGTCAGCGCAGTTGGAAAGGGATGGAGCGTACGGTGTGGTGGTATTTAACAGTATTGGAAGGGGCCAAGTGGATATGTGGCAGCACCTGGACCGATTGATCAGATCTGTCCACAGTTCGCTGACCTCAACCCCTTTGTCCCTATTCATCTGGCAGGTATTATGCCGGATGAAGAGGGCATCTGGCAGGTATTATGCCGGATGAAGGGCCCTCTTCATCCGGCATAATACCTGCCAGATGAATAGGGACAAAGGGGTTGAGGTCAGCGAACTGTGGACAGATCTGATCAATCGTACCAGGTGCTGCCACATATTCACTTGACCCCTTCCAATACCGTTAAATACCACCACACCGTACGCTCAATCCCTTTCCAACTGCGCTGATGACGGAACACGACGGTTACGAAAGCTACGCCTATTAAAGCTTTTTGAACAAGGATACCGTATCTATTCATAGTTACGCAGTAGTTATGCTTTAAAAAACTGCGAGTAACACTTCAGCAATAGAAGATAAATTAGTTGTTCGGCAACTTAGGCTCACACTCACAACTTTGAACAGTACTTTCCTATTTATTCGCAGCATCGTTTCTGTGCCAATCATGCTGCACCAAATTGTTAATGCTCGCGCCGGAGCATGTTCGCCTATAGTGGACAACTGAGTGGCTATTTGCCGGTCTGCAGCTGGTTTCGAGTGGCAGCGACCCTCGCCAGACGGATGGTCAACGAAGCTACGACCAGACGGGATGACCCGGTCCGCAGCCGCGAGATCGTGGCAGTGCTGCACGAGACTGATGCAAGTATGAGGCTTCATCATTCCGCTTATGGACAACGGGACATTTCCAACGAACAGGGCAGAGTTTACGTGGACGCCAGAGGAATCGCCTCCATTGAAATGGCGGTCGAAATCCGTCGGTCCATCGATGAAGACGACAACCCGTTACACCCTGAAGATACTCACCACGTCAACATGGCTGAGCTCGATGCTGTGATCAAAGGATTGACCCTCGTCCTGGCTGGTGACTGAAGACTGTGGAAGTAAGGACGGTCTCACACACTGTTTAGCGATGCGTTTCCATGTGCATCTCGGGAAAAGCGAGGCTGAAGACCAAGCCAGATGGCGTGATGCTCATCTGACGACACATCGGCACGATACGGCCCTTAATGGAAGAATACGACGTCCAGGTTACGGTCACGTTGGTAAAGTCATCGGAGAACAGAGCGGGTGCCCTTTCACGAATCGCGGGAGTATGGTTGCAACTTCGCCGAACGGTCATAGACAAACGTGTGCGTTGACCGGAGCAGGATAGAGATGGGACACCTTTTTTAAGCGTAGATTGTGGAGCGCAATCGAAGAAGGATTTCATTGAGTAAGGTTAAAATTCTTGGCTTTTCTAAGAATTGAAAGAAAGTGGGAATTGTGTGGAAAGTGAAGACGTGGTTTTGCAAGTGATCGTTGGTTTGAATGATTGAAGGGAAGAAAGAAATTGCGTAACGTTAAGATGTTGGGAGAAGCTGCTAGTGCTGATAATGAAAGTGCAGTACGATATCCAATACCGACAATTTCGAAAGGTTGCCGAAGAAAACGACTACACCGAACAGTTGAAAGTTGCAGTCATCAATCGCCTGTAGTAACTTGGCGTGCTAATGTGAACGCGTGCATAAGGTAATCAGTTTGTGAAGATTGAATTTCAAAATGTTTTGCCAATCCAGAGAAAAATTTTGCAAGAAGAACGGAATTGCTTACAATGCATCGCTCATCTGGGATAACGCTTCGCGCCACGAAATTGTTCTCGAACAATTAAATGAGGAATTCATGTTTTTGCCTGCAAATAAAACGACTACTGCAGCGTTAGTCAGCAGCTTGCTATTAGTCGAAAATGTCATGTCATAATGTCAGCAATTACCATCCTATTACTACACAAGTATTTCGCACAAACTGCAATTGCCTTTTCAGCACAGAATTTATAGGCTAAAAAGAACGTTAAAAATAGGATTTCTAATAATGGGGCGTGATGCCCGTGCGTTGCGTGATGCCTCTTTACACCTTACGCTGACGACGGAACACGACAGTGCCGAAAGCTTCGATACAGCATTAAACCTTTCGAATGGGGCGTGATCTCATATTTAGGCAGAAACACGGCAATCAAACCCGTTAGTAAACCTTTTGTTTCTAGGATCATTCGGCGTCCTACCTTGACATCGTCTTCAGCGAATGATTCGAGATTCATTCAGAAACAGAAATGTGAAAACAATGGATAGAAGGAACAGTTGATTGTACTCAAGCCTGAGGAGTACAAAAATTCAGGTCGACATTGAAAGGATGAGCTAATACGTTGGCACTTAAGGAAGGTTCGTAGGAATTGTCTTTTGCAGAACTTAAGGAACTGTTAAATCGGTTATGCACTTTTGCAGAACAGAATACGTGTGTTTTGGTAGAATCACATTCTCTGCAGATGGCACTTAAAAGAGTGCGAGCTAGCAGCGAACACATGGCAATACTGTTGACTAATTACAGGTACACTGCTGTACAGTCTCACTATGAACGAAAGGCGGAGCATATAGTGCGCGTTTCAGGGCAGTAACAGGCTCGATTGGTTTGCGACTGGCAGGAGCCACATACGGAAAGTTACGTCACATGTTCTGCCGATACTGCGGATTGCCGTAGGTAACAAAACCGCCTGGCTGCGTAGAACTATACGTACTGTAGCCATAATACTCCGCTTCTGGAGGTTTGGATAGCAGAGCCTGTCCTCGTGGAGGCCGTTTCCTCTTGAAGAATCCAAACTGCAATGAAATTTTCAAGACAGATAAAAATTGTGCAAGTTATTTCCATTGTTTGAACTTACCCTCCATAGAAGCATTATTAAAAGGAGTAGACACGCCAACCCAGCCAATATAGCAACAAATATTAACCATCCTGGAACTCCCCTCCCCACACGTGTTGGATCGTTTGGATTGATAATTGTACTGACCTGTAAAACGTGTATCAATGAAGCTACAACTCCACTTTGTACTACTCTAGGAAACGTACCACCGCGTAGCGTAGAGGTAGAGCCATGTCAGGGTGCTTGTAAGGCAGTTTGGTCACTTCCGCAATTGCAACCGAAGATATCATCGCATCATAAAATACCTCCTCGATAAGTGTATTGACCCAGAGCCGAGAGTCGATTTTAAGCAATACACGCTCATCCCGCTTAAAGTCGTTGATTTTGCAACGCCACTGCGTGCAGGCCATTTCCGTGCAATCCTAAACATTTGGACCTTCACAACTGTTAGCAACGGTAACAGTCTGTGGGAAGATCTAGTGTCTATTATTATTATTATTATTATTATTATTATTATTATTATTATTATTATTATTATTATTATTATTATTATTATTATTATTATTATTATTATTATTTTGAAGCAAGAGGAATTAGCAACAAGGTGTCTCATACTTATGAGAAATAAGAAAAGATACGGTATCCTTGTTCAACAAGCTTTAATTGGCGAAGCTTTCGGAACGTACGTGTTCCGTCATCAGCGCGATTCAAAGTTCGATTCACTTTGAATCGCGTTGATGACGGGGTAGCCGCTGATGACAGGGTGTGAGCTATCCCGAAAGCTCCGGAGGAAATAAATTAAAAAGTCAACAAACGGTGACAGTCGTATTAACATTCTTGTCATACACTGGTCTATATCCTTTCCGCTGAGCACAAGGCATGCGCAGCCCTGAGAGTTACGGATAATTACTGAGTTCAATAAAGCCATTGTAAAGACGTCAATAAAATCCACAGTTAATAGTGTTAACAAAACGAAGATAATTAGCGGTGAAAAGAGCTTACCACCTTGACACGTTGCAATGCAACGCGCATTTCTCCAAAAGTGTTACGGAAGTCGGTAGCACTGTCCTTCATCATAGAAACTGCATCTCGCAATGCTTTCATTACGTAAGACTTTTCCTCATAACGATGCATGTTCGCGTTTAGTATACTTCTTTTAGTTCGGGGAAAGCTGTGGTCTTGTTCTTGGATTAGTGGCATAATCTAAAAAGAAAGCGGACTTTTGATTTCACAATGACAAGTTTAAATACATTCATTTTCATGTAGTGAACACAAGCAAGAGAACAACTGAATAAAAGTAGATCGTGAAGACACTGTTTAAGAGAACTATCAACACACTGCAGGGGGCTGTATTTCCGGCAGTTCGATTCCAATGTCTACCGCAAAAGAACAGCGAACACAGCGTGATTTTACGACACATATATGAACGATACATTAGGCTGGCGCAAAACAAATGGCAACTTTCATTTTTTCAAGCATCGCTGCCTGTTTTTGAAATAATTTTTTAAATTTTGTATATTGAAAACATATGACTTCATAGTGGTACACTAGGTTTATCCAATTGCTTTATTTAATGTTTATTCCTGCATATCTCTGGCTGCAAAATTAAAGATGAGGAAAAGCAAAAATTTGAACTTCATTTTACAGTAGACAGGATGTCTTTTAACGGGAGCATGGATTCTTCATGTTGTACTTTTTCACGGATTTTGTCCCGTGATGGATCTGTAAGTAAACTGACACGGTCTCCCTACCAACGGATGGATGAGAGTAGTTATCAGAAGACACGATCAGAGAACAACGTATGGTTTTCTCTCAGATATTTCGGAACGCTCGAGTTCCGTCTTGCCTGAATGGTCGATGGAGGGCCAGGCTTGCAGACTTAAACGACCGACGCGGCAGAAGGCGATAGAAAGCCCTGATGACGCATCAATAAGATGCTCGCAGACTTCGTATTTTGTAATTTGATTCACATCAATGGAACGACGTGAACATCAGCGTAGTCACTACCAGCGAAAGAGAAATAATAATAATAATAATAATAATAATAATAATAATAATAATAATAATAATAATAATAATAATAATAATAATAATAATAATAATAATAATAATAAGCGATCGAAAAGGTTCACGGATTTTCCCCGTTTTTCATAAAAGCCTTTATTTCTCCATAAAAACCACCGTACTCAGAACTTTCGGGCGCGTCCCTTGCGCCCGTCATCAGTGAGAAATCCCGCTTCGTCGACTGCCCAGTCAGTCAACGGATCAGCAAGCTCATCCGCTAGACCGTCCAGGCTGGCAACATCAGCTATCAGGTACTACCTTGTACCCGTCCAGCGTCCGTCGCCTGCCCATTCAGTCCTGCAGAGAGCGAGCCTCCAAACCGACCGACCGGGACAGTGACGCAACACAAAATGATTTGGACGCTCGCTCTCTGCAGGACTGAATGGGCAGGCGACGGACGCTGGACGGGTACAAGGTAGTACCTGATAGCTGATGTTGCCAGCCTGGACGGTCTAGCGGATGAGCTTGCTGATCCGTTGACTGACTGGGCAGTCGACGAAGCGGGATTTCTCACTGATGACGGGCGCAAGGGACGCGCTCGAAAGTTCTGAGTACGGTGGTTTTTATGGAGAAATAAAGGCTTTTATGAAAAACGGGGAAAACCCGTGAACCTTTTCGATCGCTTATGAGCATCAACCCCGTATAAAAAGGACAATATTAGGGTCTTGTCTGATAGCTGGGAACTCTACAGTATCCGTGACGAGCCATTGTCAAGGTTGCGCAACGGGTCCGGCGGCCGAGCGCCGGCGGTTCCGTTGCGCGACCTGGGTTCGACGAAAACACTTCTAAGCCGCAGCATTGCGTTCGACGAAAACCTCTTGACCTGACGGATTCCTTTCCCCAATTGAGCCACCGGTCCCCCTAGTAAACCATTCGTAATGTCTAACACCCAAGCAGCGGTACTGAACTTCTCAGCTCTGAACAACATGATACCCGATGAAGAGCATGCAGTTCGTTTCCTTCAGGACAGGGGCATCTTGCACCGCCAAAGACGGTGCTCTTGCGGTGAGCAGATGTCCCTGTCCACAGGAACGTCTGCATGTCCGTCCCGGTGGAGATGCACGAAGGCGCAGTGCCACAAGAATGTTGCCGTGCGTACGGGCACGTGGTGCGAAGGTGAGGGACTGAGCGCGGGGAACATATTATGACGAAGAACAATTGCATTGTAGGAGCCAGGTTGCCGCTCACAACAATCATCCGGTTCCTGTACGCATGGAGCCACGGTTACACCACGTGTAAGTTCTGCGTACAGGAACTGGGTATGACGAAATCAACGGCAATCGAGTGGAACCTTGCCGTCAGATCCGCTGCGGCTGAAGCTGTCATGCGCCATCCGGTGAAAATTGGAGGTCCGGCCTCACGGTTGAAGTAGACGAAAGTCTCTTCTCCCGGAGGAAATACAACCGAGGCCGGACCTACCCGCAGCAGTAGGTTTTCGGTGGCGTCTGCCGCGAAACCGGTGAATGCTTCCTCGCGGAGGTTCCTGATCGCAGCAGCGCCACCCTCATCCCGGTGATACAAGATCACATTATGCCTGGGACCACAGTCACGTCGGACGAGTGGAGGGCCTACCACAGTCTGCCGGACAACGTTTACACGCACTTGCGTGTGAACCATTCAATAAATTTCGTCAACCCGGTGACTGGTGCCCATACGCAGACTGTGGAGTCCCTGTGGTCCCAGGCGAAGCGCCAGAACAAAGCCCGGTGTGGAACGCACAGGCATATGCTCCAGTCGTACCTGTGCGAGTTCACGTGGCGCAAAGGACTGCAACCCGGTGAAGACGTATTTGACAAAATTTTGTAATAAAAAAAATAATAATAATAATATTTATAGTAACACTGCGAGAGCGGAAAGTAGAGCACCCGTTGGTTCGGCGTACATCTGTTGCCTGTAAGTAAACCTTGATTACCTGTCTAACCAGTGATTGGCTTGGTGGGAAAATTACTGATGAACGAACGCGTGGATAGTTTATTTTTCTGAGCTTTCGGTAGAAGCTTGTTCTGTCGTCAGCGAAGTGATCGTAAGCGGCTGGTACTTCGCGAGATATGCATTTATAGGCTTTACAAAGGGTCGCTTGGCGACCGGGAACACCTTAAGGTCAGTAGGTAATTGTGCAGTAACCGGATGTGCCCACATCTCACTGCCCCCGACACTTTTGTCTCCGTTAGAACCAATGGGTGCTCTACTGTCCGTTATCGTAACGACCTATCGCCCCGTTACGAGACAACCAATTTTCAACATTAATAATAATTACATTGAAGCATTCATTAGTAACACGGAATTGTCCCCGTTTATTGAAACCTTTTTATTCCAAAAAAGGCAAACTTCAGAGCTTTCGGGCGCGTACCTTGCGCCCGTCATCAGTGGAAAAACTACTTCATCGACTGCCCAGCCAGTCAACGGTTCAGCAAGCCCCTCCGCTCGACCATTTGGGTTGGCTTCGAATAATTTAAAAAAAATAATAATAACCGCTCTAGTCAGTTGTATCTGCAGCTAACTGCACTCAACTCAACAAAAAATGATGCAGCTGAGAAGAGAGTGAAATAGGCTCACCGTCAGTCCTTCAGGATTCAGATGGCCTTTTTGCAAAAGCTCGCACTCCACCTTTCCTTCTGACTGGATATCATCGATCAAATAAAGAAGTGGCTTGAAGTTATCCCTGAAGAAGCTGGGCCAGTATATGTCAACGCTTACTTCAGAAAGCGTCGTAGGCCCAAGATTTCGGACCTGAAACATTGAAAATACAAATTACCAGTGGCACCACGTTTCCGCTCTTCGTAGCAATTAGGAAAAGAGTTACAACATAGTCGTGTATAATGGACAACTAAGTTTTCCTGCACACTGGCTTTCAGAATGACTTTGACAATATGACTCACATCATAATTGAAAAAACGTTCAGAAATAAAGCGTTCCATCTACTTGTTTCTGGACCGTGATCACTTCCTAATTTCAAAATAGCCCCAGTAATTGGTCAAATAAGTACTAAAGAAATGAGTACTTTACATTGAAATAGTACACATATATTCGCAAAAAATATTTGAGCATGTCATGTTTAGTGGCTGCATGGCAACGACTCATACGGGAGGCCACTGAACTACATGCTGTACATTGTAACAAGTCATATGCACAAAAACTCGTAAAATCCTTTCAGCAGACCAAAAGTAGCTTTTTTTCTCGTGGTACTTTGTTTCATCAAAGTTGGACATGAATTTGGAGTTCTACAGCGACTGTAATTCTTCATAAATGAATAAACAATGGAGAAATTGAGGAAAAGGTACCTTTTTCATCTTTTTATGAAAACAAACTTTAAGTACTCCGTAATTAGCACTCAGATTGTATTTACAATCCCGTGAGGGATGCTTAACCTTTCATACGAATGTGGTGCACTTATACATTTCGTTTCCTCTTCAGGATTCTCAAAATTAACCATGAACTATTCTCAGCATAAAACAGACTATGAAACCTTGAAAACGCTACTTCTACGAACGAGCGCGTTAGTTCTTGTAACTACAAATTACTTACGAAATCTTCCCAACCCGTTGAAGAAAAACGACTTTACTTGCGTAGCTTTCGAAAATAAACTTTTCCCGAAAGCTACGCAAGTAAAGTCGTTTTTTCGTCAACGGGTTGAAAAGATTCCGTAAGTAATTCGCAGTTATGAGAACTACGAAACCATACTAAAAATGTCGCACTAACCCAGCCCTTACTTCTGTGAGAATATTTCAAGCAGACTTACGCAAGCACTATGAATATCATCGTATTCAGTGCTTTCATATAAGACTTGGTGCGTCATGATCGGTTTTCTTGCTTGCATTTAGAATAGTCTACTGTTATGAAAATCAGTTTATTGAAGAACTCGTGGAAATACAAAGTAAATTGACGAAATAAACAACGTTGCTTCAACAAATGAAGAAATGTATTCGTAGATACCTTCGCTGCCGTCAGCAATACAAACTAATAAATGAAACGAGCACTTATTTATCTGCATCGCTGACGACGGAGCAAGTAGTTATGAAAACATTCCTTCACTCGTTGCAGGTACGTTGCTTGTTTCGCTAATTTATTTTTCATTTTCACAAGTTCTTCTTCCTTTTTCCTTCAGTAAAGGGGTTGCTACAACCGTAAACTGTAAACAATTAAAAATGTCTTTAGTGTAATAGTAACCGGTCATTCGTCATGCATAATAACAGGAAAAATGCTTAGACATGTTTTAATTCTTCAATAGCGGAACTTCGTGACGCTGAAATGGAGCTCTGGGTGGCTTCACATCGTCAAATGTTTATGCTGTTCGAACGATCACAAAATGAGGAAACATGTTTTATTGCGGTCTGAAACCATCAAAAGAAGTTAATGAAGATGGGGTGCATGGTATGCCATGCCAAAAGAAGTTAATGCACATAACAGGCTTAAGGAGTGATCGCTCATGTTTCCTTGCACACAGTTAATTACAAGCACCGTAATTTCAAAGTGAAACTAAGTTTCAGAAGTTTTGAAATCGCACTTTTATCTCAACGCAAACGCGACAGATAATCTTGATAGCGACCCCTGGAAGTTCAACTGAGAGTGAAAATCTCACAGTGAACAAAATGATAAAAATAAGAAGCACTAAGTGACGAACTTGTTTTGTTTAAACATCTGGCTTACCTCATACACATGCGAGACTAAAGGACCTGCATCAGAGTCAAATACAATGTCCTTACGGAATTCGCTAAAGTCGTAGTCGTAAGTTTCGTTTCGAGACACACTGAAAAACAGCATAATAAAAATTTCCAGCAATCGCTAGCAGTCATACCCGGTAACAATGAAATCTGTCTTGACTTCCATTGGAATTTCTATTTTCACTTCATTGTCGTTCAAAGTACTTGACGATTCGTTATTAGTGCTAAGGAAATCATCAGTCAGATATTATCGAAATACAATAAAAACAGTCGTTAGTAAATCAGTTTATAATAATCATATGTACTATCCATCATATCGTGCGGGCGTGCACATCTTGCACGCGACTGCGAAACGTCAGCACTCCTCAAAGCCACGGGGAAAGGTAAAGAAACGAACAAACCGGTGTCACTGCTGAATAATTACCAATAGAAAGCAAATAAAAAAATATCGGTACATGAATTAGCGATCGACTACACAACGTCCACAAGTGCTAGATTAAATGCTATGAAAAGATATGCTAATTACAAGAGTTGAAGACTGGGTTCATTGCAACGGGAGAGACGGTTAAGTTGGCTTTTTACGGATTATTCTCGATCTCGAGCGTCTGAAAATGAACGAAACAGCGCCCTACCACTGGATGGATGAACAGTTTAATTCGGTAAAAGTTCAGAACAACGCTTCCTTTTGCTCAAAGCTTTCGGAACAACGTAGCTCCGTCTTCAGCGAGTGGCAAAGGCCTTTGATCTTTTACCTAACAACTGCCCATCCATCCGGTGGTAGGACGTTGTTTCGTTCAATTTCAGACGCTCAAAAACGGGAAGAATCCGTAGAAAGCCACCTCAATTACAAGAGTTCAAATGAGTTGCACTGAAACGAAACAAGCACACCTAACTGGACTGTTCTTTCGGTGCGCACAAGCAAATAGTAAAATTGATTATATGATGAGATAAGCGTAAATTTAATCTTACAAATAACTTGTGAAATCTGGAAGTACTTATTGGTTTCAAACAGGCGAACATGAAGTTACTTAACTAAAAGTTACAGCTTAAATAGAGAAGCTTTTCGCAGAATGTCCACTTGTACCTGTTAGTTATTAGGTGAAGACTGATACCACCAACAATGGTTTCCACGTTTTCGGTGGAAAATTGCAAACTGAAACGCACTGTCGATGCTCTAGGTAACGGATTGCCTATGTCGCAGGAAATAACGTAGCCTTTTTCGTTAAGTTCCTTCGGCTGGGAGCACGTAATTGTTCGAGTGGGCACCAGTCTGGTAAACCCTTCATAATCCAAGCCAACAGGTGCAATGACAAAAAACTGAGCTTCGAAAGCGTCTTCTAGACCATTATGAATAACAACGGAAACATTAAATCTGTCGTCAGCACCAATCAAAATTGCTTCCTTATTCCTTCAAGAAAGCTCTCTTCGAAATTGTTATTACAGAGAACGTCTTACAGTTCAGCGGTCATCTGGAGATCTGGAATGCATATGTTATCCCTACCACAATCTTTTTGAATGTTTACCTGAAAGCAAATGACAAATTCGAGTCAGCAATGAAGTACATACTGTACTTCTCCTGTTATAACTCCAGGCAGATATGCATCCTTAACCGGACGGAGCTGTTGATAAGGAAATGCATCATCGCTTATGCTGTAATTCACTTGAATTAGGATGGGGTTAAGTTTGTCTCGAATGTCATCCTATAAAAGTGAAATCGACAGAGTGCTCACAGGATAAGGCAGGATGACTAACTATGACGTAGATGTATCTTCGTTCGCACCAACGCTCTCCTTTTCTAATTGGCACAGAATCAAGAGTTAACTGAGTTATGCTGTGACTTTCCAGAAAGCGAGCGCGACTACTCAGTCCTTTCTTCGCATCAAGATTTATGATTACTCGAAAGTCTGCATTTCAGATTGTTAAATACTATAAGGCAATGTCAGTCGGTGCTTACAAAGTTCGTCTGGGACACCTCTTCCGTTGTACTGAAGGCACAATCGCAGCTGAACACTGAAACAAGAATGCCGGTGGAAAAGAGCAAACACATGCAAATGTTTGAATCACACCAAGGAACATTTTCGCTCTTCATCAAACGACAGAACTTATTTTCCAAATTGACAATATCTGGATTAGCCTTAACGAACCCAGTGACAGACACTACCGGCCGAGACCTGGACAAGTCACTGAATAGTTAATAAATGCGGACAACAGCATTCCAAGTACTTGAACAAGACTGCTCGGTCAGATTTGTACGCTCCAACGAATATATCTGTAAGATAACGAAATTAATAGTTTACTGACGCGGTAAATGCATGAAAACCACGCTTTTCTTGCCTGGATATTCATTTCCATCAACGTCAATTCCACCGCTTATAGACCAACCAAATGTTGTTAACGTTGGGTCCACTTCTCTGGCATGTATGACCTGCATCTCAAACGCTTAAGAATTTTCAAATCGAGGTTTACAATACCTGACTGAACTTCTCGTTCACGCCTTTCTTTGAGCCATGGTAAATGTAAACTGCTCCCTTTTTGCTCGGACCATCAAATGGTGCCCCAACAATGAAGTCTACAAGTCGCTGCGTGTACTAATTTACCGATACTTCAATACATACCATTGTAACCGTCACCGTTTAGATCACCTGTTGTAGCAACGTCGTGGCCGAATCTAGACCATTCCCTGTGACCCACGAGCTTCGTTTGCCTGGGAAATTTGTGCTGCAAATTGTTAACGCAATAAACTGAGGCATGTAGACGCCTATGTACGTTACGGAATAAGCGCCTATGTACGTCCTGCACAATGTTTTATTAAAAATATGAAGAGGTAATCAACTTGTGAGGAGCTTTTTAAGGCAATCGTATCGTTGAAAATTGCTGGTAGGCCCCTTGGCCCTGTATCAACCTATTATCTTTGCCAATCGTACAGACACCGAAAACCATTTTCGTATTTGCTCTGGAGACGGGGCCAAGAGAAGTCTCGAGAGCTACAGTGTAATGTTAGAGCATTTGCACAGGTAATGTCCTCCGCTCGACTGACTGAAGCAGTGAAATCAACCTTTGGATGTAACCCCGACCGCTCAAACATCTCAAACATCCGAGGTGCCCCAACCGATGTTTGGCTAGATGGAGGAGCTTCTCCTTAAGACCAGACCTGGTGGTTGGCCAACGTACACCCTGCGCTGACGACGAGCCAAGGTTCGGTTCGAAAGCTACGCCAAGCTTTTGTTTATTCATTTCCATGAAATAAAGCTTTACCATCGTTTCGTGAAAATGACTACTTGAACGGGAAGAAAGGCCGTGATCTCTCTATGAAATCATATATATATATATATATATATATATATATATATATATATATATATATATATATATATATATATATATATATATATATATATATATATATACATGGTTAGTTTACGTAATTGAAGCAAAAGTCTTGTAACGGGCGCGGTGAAATCTTTTTCTCTCTTCTTTTCACGGTAGAACAAACCCGTTGAAATTTGTGCTGCAAAAATCCGAAAGCTACGCTGCGTTTTATTGCATCTTTTACTTTTACCATCAATAAAAGATGCAAATTTCAACGGGTTTGTTCTACCGTGAAAAGAAGAGAGAAATACATGGTTAGTTATGCTATCGTAAAACACTCTATTAATATAAACTGCTTAGGAACAGACCTGTTTGTTTTGGAAATAAACGTAAACTGCGCCAACTTCATATTCAGACTTCACTGGGTTCTCGCCAGATTCTTCGTTCTTCCTCACGCTGTACAAAGGTGCCCCAATAATGAGATCATCCAGACTGAAATGAAGTGGGAATAAGCGCCTATGTACGTCTTGCACAATGTTGTCAGCAACCCGTCGTTGTTCAAATCGTCAACTGCCAAAGCAGCTCCAAAATACGAACCCACTTGGTGACCAGTAATGTTAACGAGGACATTAGCACGATCATCCAACAAGGTGACCTTAGCAACGTAAAACCTCAACGCAGAATTTCGCAAATATCTTCCTACCATGCCGCTGAGTTCGCCACCTTTGGGAGCACCTATTGCAACGTCATTGTCTGACCGACCACGGAAATTTCCTGCAGCTATGGAATAACCTAAATAACGTGGCAATATGAAATGTAGGCAACCAACTATTCATATTCGCCTACCAAGGTAAATGTCATCCAAACGAGCTGGACCTTCTGATGTCCGGTGCACGTTGTCTTCGCGATCAGTTCCCTGGACAATCAGAGCTCCTTGCCAATACCAAGCCCCTGGAGCGCCGATAAATAACTTGTCATTTTCCTAAATATTTTTAATATGGACACATGTCAGTCTGAACAGCCTCGTATTTACCGAATGTACGCATAGTGTTTATTGTTTATCAAGTTGTACCCTACCCGCTGGCCGGTCCACTGCTTTTAATCACGCATAGCGATGGTTAAGCTTGTGCCTTTGCATGATTTACTGGGTGGACGATAGATGCTCAATACGTCAGGGGCACATTTGAAAGCTGATTTCGCTAGCATGGTTGAACAAGCGGAGCCTGCAAACTTAACGACTGTTTGGACAGCGACAGATACACCCTAGGGACGTGTCATATGTCGATCCGAAATGTGGGATACATCAATAAAAAATATGAAGTATGAAACAGCTGACCGTAGACAGACAAAGAAAAGTTTATAGGACCCGTTAAGGAAATGGCTGTAAAATCATAATTGAATACAGGGTACTTCATAATGGGTCGGTGATGTTAAAGTGTGATTAGTGACGGAGATTTTGGACCCGTTTATTGTATAGAAAAGATGCACTGTAAATCAACAGCGATGGACAATTTACCTTTATGACGATAACCGTAGCTTTCAGAGCACTCTTGCCCCGTCCTTAATGGCACAAATGCATCGCTGAGGTCTTTGCGGTGTCAGTGGCTTGGGTTGTCGAGCGCATAAAGGGAAGGAACTGGAGTGAGGAAAGAAATCCTTTGAAGAGAATGAATAAGCTGGTGACGTTGACGCGTTTATTGCCTTCTTTAGGGTATGTAAGTAAACCACTGAGAATAGGGTAAGAGCGCTCCAAAAGCTACGGTTGTCGGCAGAAAGGTAAATTGCCCTTCGCTGTTGATTTGCAGTGCGTCTTTTTCAAAACAATAAACAGGTTCGAAATCGCGGCCACTAACCACAATAAAACCATTATGAGGGAGAACCAACTGTACGTTGAGCCGCCACTGGAGACAAACGGCAAAGTAGTAGCTCTGAAACCTGGCCCAACTCGGAGGGAATCAGCCCCGACGGATCAAGTTTGATCCGACGGGCCTCACAACGATGTTTGGCTAGGTGGAGGAGCTTCTCCTTAAGACCAGACCTAGTAGGTGGCCAACATGAAACCTGCGCTGACGACGAGCCAAGATTCAGCTCGAAAACTACGCCAAGCTTTTGGTTTTTCATTTTCATGAAATAAACCTTTACGATCGTTTTCGTGAAAATGACAACTTCAACGGGAACGAAGTCCGTGAATTCTGCTTCAAACAGTTGAACCCCGTTACCAGACTTATCGTTGAATAAAATCATTATGCCATAATGATCGTTAGGTAATTTTGGTTTCAGCTCTTCACAACGGTGCAATTGCTTCTGGACCTTGACCACATGAGCAAGGGACCACATGACTACCAAAGGAACACTTTTCATCGAAGACTGATGGACATTCGCAATATGCTGTCTTCCGTACATGCTGTTGCGTGCCTGGTAACGCACAGCATAGATGTTCACACTAGTCAGAATTCGTCGATCTCCACGTTTTCTTCGAACATGACTTCCACTCATAGTCTGCTGTGGTCATTCTGACTCATAGATAGATATGAACGTTGAGGACGACCCTACCATATCGATAATAGAGTCATGTGGCTCATTTAAGGGTGTTCATAAAACAACGAGGAGCTCAGCTAACCTACTAACAACAATAAACGCAATTGCAATTGGAAGCGCAGGCAAATTTGTTTAGTAACGCGAGAAAGGGAACATGATAAGCACATCATACGAGGCAAAAGTGTTCCAAACGAATTGCTAAATGCTTACATCTGATATCGCTGCACTGAACCCTGCCATACAAAATCCAAGGCGATGATAACCCCATCGAGCTAAATAAAATATGCAATCAAACGAAGAAGCATCAAAACAGTATACTCACTTTCCATGCGACACGGAGAAAATTCGCGAAATGAGCTGAACGAATTTTGAGCGAGGTAACATGTTCCGACTGGCTCCTTCCGCTCGAAAGTGGAATAGAAGTATGTGTAACGAGGCGCACAAGCCTGAAGGAAATTGCGTCAACAGATTGATAAACGACTTATCTTCTCATTCTCTCTGTCTACTTTCTCAGTTTCTCAAAATAACATACCAAAACGGAATCACCATTCTTCGAACTGACCACAGTAGCACCGAACCACTGATCAGATTTCGAATCGATTTGGAGAAGCACAGAACCGTTCAACGCACGACCATGTCCTAAATTAATGAGTGGTAAATGTCTGAATGGGTACCAGGACAAATCGCGAAATGCGCACTGTCAGAAAAAAATAGGCAACAAATGGAAATTCTTAGACGCACTCCAGATTCAATATACTGTATAAGCGCATAAGCAAAAGCAGTGTTGAATTTTCGGGAGTGGCACAAATGATCAAAGAAAATCGGTACGAAAGTATCATCATATCCAAGTATTACTGTTGCCAGCGGAAAAGTTGACGTCTAGACAAAACGACATTTTGAGAAATAACGCGGCCATTTGCAACCAAGGTATTCCATGCATGATTTGTCCTGCTGTCAAAAGCTTCTACAACATGCATATTAAGCTTAATCGAATAACAGCGACGGTTTCCCTTTCAGATTACCAACCCTAATCCCTCGGATAGGTTACCATTTAACCCAATATATTCATTGGCCATACAATTTGTTCTCCAAGCTACAAAACTATTACCATCAAAGCGAAAAAAGTAACGTACACGAACAGAAACCATGTAAACACGTCAAAAGCCCCCTTTCTATTAATGTTATGGATATTCACATTGATGCAGTCAGCAAAGAATGTTCAATTTATCGTGTAATTTTAATACTAAAGTGTAAAAGGTCATCACACATACACACAGACACGCACGCACGCGCACACACGCACGCACGCACGCACGCACGCGCACGCAAGCACACACACACACACACACATAACTGCAACGTAAAAGCAATGAAACAAGGACCACCTTCTTACCGGCAGTGTCGAAAAAGATTTTCGTACATCTTTGGTCCGCTGCTTCGCAACGATAAACTGCTCCTCCGTTTCTTACCCCGGGCTGTCCTGTTTGAGCTCTTGGGGCTCCTACCAACAAGCTGCAAAGAGGCAAACGCTAGCATACGAAGTCTATATTGGATGATACAGGTATAAATACATCCGCAAACGCTGTGGCAAAGTAAGCTAGACGTTGTGGCATACATTCTTATGATCACTTATCACATCCCTCTTTAAATGACCTGTTCTTGGAAATCTACTCATCGAATAAGCAATTATGGACATGAGCTATGCTTTCTATGCTTTCTTCACATGTTATGAAAAATGATACGGTATTCTTATTCAACGATCTTTATTGAGCGTAGCTTTATGGAACTTTCGTGTTCCGTCGTCAGCGCAGTTGGAAATCAGGTTTCTTTCCAACTGCGCTGACGATGGAACACGAAAGTTCCGAAAGCTACGCTCAATAAAGATCGTTGAACAAGGATACCGTATCATTTTTTCATAATTATGAGACTCCTTGTTACTAATTTCTCTTGCTTCTTCCCATGTGTTACTAATTCCTCTTAGTATCTGCAGATGCAACGAGTACAACCACTTGTCCAAATACTTATAGGTGCATTCTCATCAACCAATTCGCATCGAGCATTTACGTATCGTAGGCAACGCTTCTTACGTAATAGCAGTAATAGTACATGCATTGTATTAATCAGAAAAGTAGGCACCGCCTGCGGTCCTATCAGGTTGATAGTCGCTTGCCATTACCTAAATGTAAAGAATGTACCAAAATTACTTGCAAGCTACAGCGCTTATGCACTGATATTTCGCCCTTCGATTGTCCCTCCCTTCGGAACTTATTATTGCAATTGCACTCAAACGAAAAGCAACAGTTGCAGATGTACAACTGCCATAACAACAAACCAGCACGCGAACATATTGAGACATCGCAAACGTTAAGTTTAGACTCCCTAGATTAACTGCTAATTATAAATTTGGAAACTACAATCGGATCAGCAATACGCAAATGTTTTAAATAATTGTAGTAACATCAGTGCACGCTATCACTACTACATTCTATGACACCAATTGAATTGACATGTAAACGACAGTCCCTAAGTTAGGTCAATTTTTGATAGCTTACTTATAATTACCGGGAAATTGAGTAGTTGTATGCGACCCCTTGGGTTAACCTTTATGCGTCAGTAGAAAGAATATGCTGCATTAAGAAACGAAGTTTCTCAGGCAGCGATTGCATAAATGAGAGAGAGAGAAACTACTAATGAAATGCTTTGAACGATAGCTAACGAAGCTTCTTAGTCAAACGGCATTCCACCTTTGGATAACGGCATGAAGGCATAATACCTTTCACAATGGCGCAAAAGTTATAATTCCTTGAACTTTTGTAGGCCATCCCATGAAAATGAAGCAGCTACCTGAATATTTCACACCAAGCAGAAACAATTGCCTATCAAAGATGTACAGAATACAGGTCAAAAGCTCTAGGTGTCCTCACAAACGCCATATTCGTAGCAATAAGCTTCAACTTCAAGTTTGACTTATAAAAACCTCAACTTAAGATTTAATTCCATAAACACTTGAACGAAGTTAGCAGTCACAGCAAGCAATGTGAAAATTAATACCTTTCAGTTGGGGACATTGAAAGAACTGGATGCTGCATAAACCATGAAAACATCTTACGATAAACTATGATTTCAATAGTCAATTTTTGGCACCTCATGAATAACTGACCGTTTTTTAGAAAGGCAGTTTGTACATAATGATATTTCAATTTAAGCACTAGAAAATTACTACAGGCAACAAAGCACTGCTACAATTACGTCTACTCAATAGACCTCCGTAAACGAACAAATTGGTCAACACACTGTTAGTGCAAGCAAGGTGGTATAAGCTTGCCCTAGACGTGTATTGCGAACAATACTCTTTTATAGGACGGAATCAGTTTCCGAAGCAACAGAGCGCACAGAACATGTAGAACAGGCACATCCAGTTTCGCTGAGAAATAATTGATCAGCTCAAGCAGAGTGCTCACGTTCAAGAAATTTGCTTAGCCAAAATTAACTTGAACTCAACCTGCTTGCAACCTCCATGGCACTTCAGTAACACAGATTTGCAATTGTAAAAGCACAGCAACTGGTGTAAAGGAGAAGCAGCAACGGGTGCCAATAATATTGCCCAGTCAGCCGGGAACATACTTTCTGGAAATTAATCAGCGCCAATATGCTGCACAACTCAGCAGCTACGAGCAAAAAAAGTAATATGTAAACTAGAGCATTTCGCCCATCCTAAGGGGAATATCCATTTGACTTATTAACCAGCTGTTATTCTCTTCTAATACCCAGAGCGGTTAAAACGTGCACTCTGGGTGTTTCCGCATGAAAAGAACCCGGTGCAAATGAAACCTGTTTCAAAATTATGAAAAAAGCGAATTCCAGAAAACTAGTCAGCGCCAAGGTGGTAACGTCAGCTGCGAACCAATATGTGATAAACTTACCCAACTTGTCCGCTTCGATGGTGCTTGAACATGTCCACATCATAACCAAACATGGACCGACGTTCACCACGATGGATTATCCGTGTACGCAGGTCCACATTGAACGCATCCAGTGTATTAGATAGGTAATTTACGACCACATATGATATGAGAAGAAGACGCATTTGGCAAACGACTAAAAGGCAGGGGATATCTGTGAACAATAAACAGGATTTGGTTATTACAAAATGGCCACATTTAACACAGCTGAGTGGTGCGTACAATGAACTGCTGTTTGCGAACAGCAAAGAAAGAAAAACAGGCAGTTGTTCTGGCTTTCTTCTCAACGCTTCAACGGAAAAATTGATAAAACGCTGAAATGCGTAAACGGTGAAAAGCACATGCTCAAAACATTACTTACAAAGGTAGCCCGTACAGGTTATATGCGACAGCTACTGTTGCTTGATTGTCACTGTGCGACATGCATGAGGACGATTGCTTCTAAACAAGAGTCCCGTTGAAAAGCAACTGACAGAATGGAGGAAATATGAAGCAGTTGCTACGCCTGCTACTTTTCAAAATAGAATCAGCCTTTTTTGATGGGTTACCTAGTGTGTCTCAGGCGTCATAGCGAACAGAAGAGCATATAGTGAGACAGCAGCACTGCAGAAACAACTCTAAACAACGGAAGAGGTAGCAGCAACACAGCGACCAAAGCTTTATGATCTGCCAAACTGCCCTTCAGCGTTAGTGCCAAACGAGCTATTGGGCTTTCGGGCGCAGCTGTTGCGCTGGCGCGGAAGAAGCGCTAATCAAACAACCATTAGTTGGCCAGAGAGCTGTCACGGGCGTACTGGGAGAGGAAGCACATGCCGCTACTACTCGCCCAATAGCAGCCGCAACTGGTGTTCCTCTCCATCAGCGTAACTGAACATTCGCCACTCGCCCACTGGGCCAAATACGAAATGCCATCGCCAGACGCCTCCGCCAGCACCCCACCGCAAACAGAAGCATTAATGGTAAACTTCTGTTAGACCTACCCGCCGTCTGTGACCTTCTTAATCCTGCCTTGCTTTATTCACATCTTCACTTAGACCTGCACTAACCAATGAACAAAATATACTACATAATCGTAGTCAGTGCCAACTATGTCTATCAATGAAAAAATGGAAGCCCAAAGTCAACATACAATCATGCTAGGCATTGCAATAAATGCTGCTAACCGAAATCGTAAGAAAAACAAAATGCCCTTGCACAGGAGACAGCTGAACATCTTCAATTCTAATTATCTGACAAATTAAAATACAATTGAGACGAAAGATATTCGCCAGAAGGAAATCATACCCTGATCAACCAGTCAAATCGTAGCAAAATCTCGCGACTGCCCATCTTCTGCCGTGAGGTGCAATAATACGAGGATTTTACGCTGACGACGAATACCGTCCTTTGTCAAACGTGAACAAAAACTGCACGACAAGATCACCAGATTTATCTATGCGCATCATCCCTTCACTACGCTGATAATGTCAAATGAAGAACCGCCACAAAGAGCCTACTGCATACATCATACATATTACACAGCATTCAGTTTTCAAAGATATATATATATATATATATATATATATATATAAATATATATATATATATATATATATATATATACTTGAAGCAACAGAAATTAGTAACAAGGCGTTTCATAATAACTAAAGATACGGTGTCCTTGTTCAATGAGCTCTATTCAGCGTAGCTTTCGGAACTGTCGTGTTCCGAAAGCTATGCTGAATAAAGCTCATTGATCAAGGACAGCGTATCTTTCACTATATATATATATAGTCTTCACAAACATATATATATATATATGATGTTGAGTTTTCACGGATTTTTTCGTTGCTTTGTACGTGGATGGATCTGCAAGTAAACTGCCACGGTCAGAGAACAACGTACGGCTTTCCCTCAGATATTTCGGAACGCTCGAGTTCCGTCCTCAGCGAGCAAGAGAAAGTGCTTAATCCGTGGCCAGGTTAAATAGAGATCGCGAGATAAAGGGTCGGGGGAAGGGACAGGTCACGGATTAAACACTTTCTCTTGCTCGCTGAGGACGGAACTCGAGCGTTCCGAAATATCCGAGAGAAAACCGTACGTTGTTCTCTGACCGTGTCTTCTAATAACTACTCTCAACCATCCATTGGTAGGGAGACCGTGTCAGTTTACTTACAGATCCATCCACGTACAAAGCAACGGGAAAAATCCGTGAAAACTCAACATCATGAAGATCCATGCTCCCGTTAAAAGACATCCCGTCTTCGGATATATATATATATATATAATGAAAAATCCAATATTCAAATATATATATATATATAACTTTAAAATTTTAGGAGAAAAATTTTCAATTATAACTTTAACACACATTGAAAATAGGGTGACTTGTAATGATAAAAAAGAATGACTGCCCGTGATTAAGATTTCAAGGACTTTTACGTAAGATGTCGACAACATTTAATAGATTTGCGGCTCACTACGCTACCAGCGAAAGTTAGGCACATATACTCCTATTATTAAATGATCTTTTCTTGCAAATCAAATATAACACGGATTTTACCCCGTTTTTATTTTCAAAGCTTCGTCGAGCAGAGCTTTCGGACCACTACCTCGGTCCGTCTTCGTTGCAGAAATAAACTTGTCAACTGCCCAGCCAGTCGACAGTTTTGCAAGCCCCTCCATCCGACCATCCCGGCTAGTGACGTCTGCTATCAGGTCGAATCCTTGACCCCTCCAGCTTCTGTCACCCACCCGGACTGTCAGTCGGAGGAGCGAGCGTTCCTACCGACCGACCGAGACAGCGACATCACACAAAATGAATCTAAGCAACGACAGTAACATCCAAACCCGGCTGTAGCAACTTTAAAACCAGCGGGTTTAAAATTCTCTTCCGATGGGGTCCTTCTTCTTTCGTTTTCCCTTTCCTAAAGTTGCTACAGCCGGGTTTGGATGTTACTGTCGTTGCTTAGATTCATTTTGTGTGATGTCGCTGTTTCGGTCGGTCGGTAGGAACGCTCGCTCCTCCGACTGACAGTCCGGGTGGGTGACAGAAGCTGGAGGGGTCAAGGATTCGACCTGATAGCAGACGTCACTAGCTTGGATGGTTGGATGGAGGAGCTTGCAAAACTGTCGACTGGCTGGGCAGTTGACAAGTTTATTTCTGCACTGAAGACGGACCGAGGTAGTGGTCCGAAAGCTCTGCTCGACGAAGCTTTGAAAATAAAAACGGGGTAAAATCCGTGTTATATTTGATTTGCAAGAAAAGCACAAACCCCGTTGGAGAAGATGATGAAGATAATGATCTTTTCTTCCCGTAAAGCCCAACCTTGCATCTTATTCTGCTTGGTTACTAACTCAAAGACAAACTGTACAGCTTATCGTAGCAACACGTTTTGCATAAGAAACTTTTCACGGCAACACAGTCAGTTGGTACCTCATTAAGCTTAGCAACTAGCCGAAAGCCCAACCGCACAGAATTTTGATACCGCAGAATTTGAAACGATCTGGAAAAATGAAAAACATTTTGAGCAAGGAAATCACTCATGAGCTAAATTAAAAGTAAACATGATTCACATGCCATCGTGTACTGCATATCGAAAGATGATGTATTATGCAAGATCAATTCCGCTAGAAAAGTGCATGCAAGCTTATAGTTATAACTGCATGTTCGTTCACTCGAATGGCCGACTTGACAATGCGAAACAAGCGCAAACGATAACTTCAGTACGTTATGAATACCTTTTTCATAACGGGACATATTCAATTTTTCTGTAATTCTTCACGAAGCTTCTCCAGTTCACGATTCACAGCTTTTGTTGACGCAGAAATCAAACCTGCGGTGCTTTCGGGTCGCCCATGAACCCGTCATCAGCATTAACCTTTTGCCACTTGCTCAGCCAGCCAAAAAAACACCTTTAAGGCAAGGCAACTTACGCCACAGGCAACTGTACGTGAGCAACCACACGCGATTTTTTCCCGCTACCAAGTTCAGCTAAATTGCTCCAACAACATCATGCGTTCATACTTAAATATTAAAAACAGCAATCCCAGTTGTACTGAATTGTTGAGAGCTGTTCATTAATTACATGACAGAGAGAAAAGATACTATCAAATTCCATCCAATTTCTATATGCACGATCTTTCGTCCGAAGAGCGCATAATAATTGTTTCCTCCAAGTCATTGCTGACAGCTTGCCATCTGAACTCAAAATACAAAATGCAGAACCCAAATGCAAAGGAGATGGCAAATGACTTTTGTTTAATCCACTGTTCATATGCTAAAGCGAAGTACGGAGAAACACCCATCAGATAGCAATTATCAATATTACCGTACAGACGCTGAAAACGGAACTAGTTCGCTCCCAAAAGCTCAATTCATTCGCTTCAGAAATAAAGCTTTTTATCGGCATAAATTGCCACATTGCCCGCTGATGTATCAGTTCACCGTGGAATTTCTCCTTATCAACGGAAGCCCCGTTTTCGATTATATCCGCATGCTATTATTAATATAATAAACTGTGCTTACGCTCGAATAGGAAACATATTTGGTAGTGAAACGAAAAATTAATTGAAAATTTAATCATTATGTCTATGCAGTAGGTTAAACCATTTAGTTTGACCATAGCAAAGATGTTCCCCTGGAAATAACTGGGAGAAGATAAAATTCAAAAATCAAAAAATATACAGTTGCGCAAACGAATGTGAGCACAACAGTGAAACCGCTCTTGTTGGGAGTCGCTAACAAAAGCAAGTGATTTCACTTGACATCAAACATCGGCGTTTGCACGAAATAGCGCAACGGGAACAGTTATTAGATCACTATAATTTTAGGAAACTGAACTTGATCATGAACGTCAAAAATACACGATTCTAAAACCTAACTATTAGGCGGAACTTCTCCTTAACTACGAACAATGATGCAGGTTCAGCAAGCACTTACTTGAAATAGGCGCTCAATGCTTTGATCAATGTGCCATAAATAGTCACTGACCAAAACTCACACGCAATTGTATTGTGAAACTGCAATATTCACAAATTATGAGCTTTCCAGAATGGGGAGCAATTGACGCGTGACTGGTCAATGTCCACTGAAAGGTGACGCAAAATGCGAACAGTGAAAACAATTAACGATCACCGCAAGAGAAGAATAATTAACTCCCATGGACTGCAATCGACAAGTAGCGCGACCTGGTGACGACTGCATTGCCTTTACTTGGCGCTGCGAAATAATGGATGCCTGAGAAATGGTCTAACAAAAGGTGTTGTCACAGGAACAAAACTGTAGCACTGCTTGTTGCAAAACAGCCTGCTACATTCAAGGACACAGCTCGCACCTATTACACGTAAGTAGGAACGGACATGCAAAGCTAAACACAGGATACTGCTTCGGAAGAAAATCTAGCTTGCTAAACGCATATTGGAAAAATAATTGCAAGCAAGCGAACATGATATCCACCATTCATGCTGCACAGAAAGAATGAGGCACAATACTTCTGACTATCCCATTAAAATTTGAGGCACTGGTTCACCGGAGACGAGAAGATGCTGCAAAAAGAAATATTTACTCTCAGGTGTAGTGCTGGAAACCTTTCCAACCGCTAAAACAGAGTTATACGAATTTTGCAGCCCATTTATCGACTGAACCGTAACGCATGAAGCAATCAAATTGGAATTCACTTAAAACAAACTCAAAGTTTATGAACCACGTTAAAGTCGTTTCCAATTAAAAATTTTCCGGTTCATAGGCATGCGAGCCTTCTAGATAGATAAATCACAAATGAACGCACATCGAAACGCTGAATTATATACATCGTATTAACAGAAAAAGGTCTACAAGATTTCGCAGGCATTGACAAGTATGATTAATTAAGCAATCTAATCATAAGTCCACAAAAGAAAGACATGAATTCATAAAACGCGCATGGTAACTTTCTAAAAAAATAGCTTCAATTCAAAAATGCACTCCACACTAATAAGAAAATCCTGCAACTAGTTCCAAATGGAACGATTACTCATAGTTTTTATCAGAGCGAATATGTGTTGTCATATGGACATCATCATAAAAGCTAATGGGCATCTAATGAGTCATCGTTTCGAGAAAATAGCATTTGCGCACGAGTCGTCAGAACTGCCCAACGTCAATCAAACGAACAATGAAGGACGAGTTGAGTGCTGACAGAATTAGTGGTCGGTGCATAAATGAAAGAGCCTAGCACGCTGGCTGACCCACTAAAAGTACTTCACTATGATGATTCGCTTTTAAAAGAAAGGACAGAACATTCCATTACGAGTAAGGTTCAGTGGATGAACCGTTGGAAATGCAGTGACGCTAACGCGTAAGAATTCTAGCTTAAAAGAAGTGAAAGAAAAGTATATCAGAATGACCACAGTATTACTAGATAACCGCACACATATGCAAAGTATTGAAAATGCTGAACTTACTATTAACTGCTGAAATTCACAAAAGTCAATTCTACTAGGCCATTTGAAATCGCCTAGAAATAACCAAGCTAAGCAATATAACTACATTTATTTCCACGTAAACAGTAGGCCGAGCGAGAGTATCATGCTACATCAAACTTAACAGGGATTGCATTCTGGCGTTTTGGTACAACAACAGCGCACTCCTCAAGCAATCATTCGAACTTATCAAAGCTTCTTGGATCGCTCACTCAACGATGAACGGAGACGATTGAGAAAGAAAACAACCAGAACAGCAGATTTGAAACGACTGAAAGGTTTGTTTTTGACAGGCACTCTGTAGGCGCCGTTCAGCCATAAGAAAGTTTTCAGCTGCCGTTCTGTATCCTCAAATTGGGCTAATTGACGGAGCAGGTATCGCTTTTGGTCAATTAAAGATGAACATATGCGCTCCATTCGGCAGAGACAACCCTAAAAATACAGTTTAATACGCGGAGGTACCTTAACTTTAAACGCGAACAATGCGTACGTCAGATAAATACGAAAACCACAAGACAAAAGCTGAAATCATAGAACGTCAAAATTACACAATTGGAGCATGGTTTATAAATAATACTGGTAAAGGTGAACACCTTTGTTCATACTATTCCCATTAGTAGGCTGTCGAACGTTCTGAGCATTTGTATCGTTCATACACTGGAAACTAATCGCGTAAATTATTCCATTTTTATCAACGTAGCACATGCGTTTACACAGATCTTTTCTACGTTGAATAAAATTCGTGTGGCAAAAACTGCCTTCGACTATCCACAACGAAAGATTGGCTGCCATGTCGTTTTAACAAATAATGGGAAAACAGACGCACACCTTATTCTGTAGCAGATGCAAAACAATTCCGTACACTTATTCGATCGCGCCAAGTTGAATCAAAGGATAAACTGAAGCGGCCTTCACCCCTCATTACATTGGAATTATGAATGAAAGGCGCGTCCAAACAGTGAGCTTCCATTACGATTATCAAAATTGCAGCGAAAATGGGATTAGTAACAAAGTTGATGTTGTATTTTTAAACTGACCCGGTCTCCCTACCAACGGATCCATCCGTTGGTAGGGAGACCGGGTCAGTTTAAAAATACAACATAGATTATGCACAGATCCGCCTGCGTACAAAAAGCAACAGGAAAAATCCGTGAAAATACAACATCATGAAGATCTATGCTCCCGTTAAAAGGCATCCCGTCTTTCAAAATAGTAACAAAGTTAGTAAAATAAGTAGATTTTGCAGTAGGTTTTCCCATCTGGCAGATTATGCACTACCTTTCGACTAATACCAATAATGTTTACAGGCATTTAACAACTGATTTACAGTTTCCTCCATGAAAAAGAATGGAAATTGGAAGCTTGATTTTCAATAGCAGGGACTACATTGCTCGAAAACCTATGGCAGGCAACTCTTCTTAATTGCGTGATGAACAGCTCTGCTACCCATTGAGCATATTCGGAATTTAGTAATCATCGTTTAGCACGCAGCTATGAAACCACGGCCAGTTACAAGGAATCCAATTTTCAAAATCACCATTCATTCTTTTGACGAAAAATTTACTGTAAAGTACACTGCAAATAAAACGAGCAGTCATTTGAGGGAACACTTTCTCAAAATCATGTTTCAATTGTCATTTTTTGACAAACAAGGATTTTTATGACAGACTAGATAAAGTTCAGACTTGTATGAAGCAGCAGAAATTAATTTAAAAGTAACATTATAACTTCATCAAGAAGAAAAATGTTTAATCGTAGCAACCTATTCATGACCTTTGGAAAACAAGTTATAAACTTACACTAAGCCATTCAGTAAATATTCATCATACTTTCCTAGCTTGCTTCCATCGGTTATTGTCAACAAGTATGTAATTTCTCCGCCAATGTGCCACCAGCATGCAAGAGGGCGGTTTAATTAGAAAACTCGAGAAATGAACATTCAGAGTCCCTTGTTTCATCGTCGGCAAAACAAGTCGCGACGCTGACCATCTATACCGATGATTCTTAAAATCATGAGTCGTTACCCTCTTTTTCAGCTCCACATTTCCTTCGCTCCCTGAGTCAATCCCATAGGCGACCAAAAGAAAAACCTGCAGGAAAAGGTGGAGCAGGGAAGAAGAGGATCATCCAGGCGTATCGTAAATGTTACAATATCCTGAGAAACCTCATGATTACCCTGTACTTACGGAATGTTTTCAGTCCGTTAACACCAAAAAACAAACTTTATTGGCGGAGCTTTCGGGAATCGCCTTTTCCCGTCCTCAGCGCACAAGGAAGGCCATTCCTTATGCGCTGAGGACGGGAAAAGGCGATTCCCGAAAGCTCTGCCAATAAAGTTTGTTTATTTGGTGTTAACGGGCTGAAAACATTCCATAAGTACAGGGTAATCATGAGAACTAACGCGCCCGTTCATAGATACAACATTTTCAATACCCTGAGGAACCTTTTCCTTTAGCGTTTCACGACCTCCCAGTCGTCCCTTACATGCTTATCGCATCCCGAGACTCTCAAACCGCTGAGGCATGGTACCGCTTTCCTACGCGAATCCATGACCTAGATTATCTGACTAGCTCAGGACGTAGCAAGGGAGTTTTGACAGTTTCGTTTGTTTGTACAATCCGCACCGGTCATGCTTTCTCAATGAAATCATCCATCAACGTATAGATAGAGCGCTTGTCTCGAGATTATAGGCTCACATACTATAAGTAATTAAATTAAAAATAGAACTTCTAATCACGGGATATGATCTCATTATTTTATTCCAAAACACGGCTTTTAATCCCATTAACAGCAAATCAATTCTCCACAGAACTTTGGGACCTGCTTTGTCTCGTCTTCAACGTGACTGAAACGCTGAGGACAGGATAAGGTAACTTCTGAAAGCTTCGTAGGGAACTGATTTAGTATTAACGGGATTAAATGCCGTGTTCTGGAATAAATAAACGAAATGACAATAACACGCTTAAGGAACTTTTGTTGAACTACACTTTCAGTTACGGAGCTCCATCGTTCCATTACAAACTTCGGTAGGTAATGTTCTAAAAAGTCAGGCAAAATGGAGTTGACATATGTGGCCTAGAAGTTCAAAGTGCCGAAGGGTGCAATTCAGTTTCGTCAGCAATCGACATTAATGAAAATATCAAATACCTTACCCGAGTTGAAAAAGTACAGTGATGACAAGGTTGAGTGAGGGTGGGTTCCGGTGATGAAAGATTGCTAAAATAGCAACATGTGAACTGAATTAACGGCGGGTATGCAAATAACTGTGGCAAAAGTATTAATACAAGGTCGATGAACACGAAAGCACTTGTCAAAGCAGCATTAGCTAATATCAGACTATTATGAAAAAATATGAAAAGATACGGTATCCTTGTTCAACGAGCATTAATAGGCGAAGCTTTCGGAACGCACGTGTTCCGTCATCAGCGCGATTCAAAGGATTCGCGCTTGTTGAACAAGGATACCGTATCTTTTCATATTTTTTCATAATTATGAGACACCTTGTTACTTTTATTGAGGAACGAAACACGGCAAGAAACAACCCGTGACCGAATAATATCGTAACCATAACCGTTTGTTTCAATATCAGATTATTAGCAAAAGCACTTAGCCCGAACCGCCTTAACCGTTAACCAAGCTCTTCCAAAGCTCCAACGATTAACCATAATCCTCTGTCCTTTCACTTAATAACTGTTCATTCATCAGGCGATGGCTGAGCGTTTAATCTCAGGCACTGCAGAAATTAACTTCACTTGCCATGCGTTATCAAAAGTGAAGATCAGGTTCTCCAGACCATTCACAATGCATCTCGTCTTTAGCTGACAGCTATTATATCAACGGAACAACCGTACCAAAGGAGTGCGAAGTCGTATCTGTCAACATCATCAGTAACAAGTTTAATATTTCTCATTCAACTACATGGCACTAAATCATGACATCTTATTAGGGACAAGTGTTATTTGGCAGGAAATACCAGTTGTTCATCACGTTAATTCAATAACAAAATCTATCCAACGAGTAGAGCAACTAGCGCAAGGATGCCGGATCATTGGAACAGATGGACATAATAGTATTATTATTAATAAATAGTTGTTCCTTCTCTCCATTATTAATAAATCAGTTCGTTCCATTCCTTGTATGTAAACACGGCTGACCCCCGTGAAGTGAAGGATGTTTATTAACAAACGGAGCTTTCGAAAACTACTCCTGTTTTCGTCTTCAGCGTAGTAATGACCACGCTGAAGACGAAAACAGGAGTAGTTTTCGAAAGCTCCGTTTGTTAATAAACATCCTTCACTTCACGGGGGTCAGCCGTGTTTACATACAAAGATGAGATCATACCCCGTGTGCAAAAATCCGATGTTCAAGTTCGTTCCATTGTTAATTTTCACCATCCTTTACAAAAAGGAAAAGCCAAACGAAAGAATGTAGAAAATATCACTAAAAACAAGTAAAGTATGAATGCGTTGAGGATGATAGCAATAATTCACAAAGGATGCAATTCCTGTCGCCAGTTTTCACCTTTAAAGAGCGCATTCCTTTGTTGCATTGTTCATTCTCAAGTCATTACGAGCTTAAAGAGTTGCCTCATACTACTTTCTTCCTGATATTAACTGATCTTTTATTCTAACTACACGGCTTTAATCCCTTTGAAAAAACACGAGTTAGCACGGAGCTTTCGGGACACTGACGGGACAAGGTAGTGTCCCGAAAGCTCCGTGCTAACTCGTGTTCTTTAGACGGGATCAAAGCCGTGTAGTTAGAATAAAAGATGAGAACATATCCCATGCTAAAAGACCCTATTTTTACTGATATTAACTGTATAATTTTGTGTGCTTATTCAAACAAAGCGAATAATTATACGTTGCTTTCGGAACTACACAGCCTCGCCGTCAACGTTACCGTGTCAGCACTAACACTACACACTATTATCAAGTAATCATTACTCAAAGAAGAGCAAACTACACAGATACCCAAACTAAAGGATCGTATGCTATCAAACAGTGGATGAGCTGAAGATGATTTATACAATTTGGTATCTCAAAACCAAACAGTTTAAACGGACAACTCATTTCTTACTTCACTGTGCTCATTTCAAGGGTTTTGTACGACTGGTACCGTTTTTGTTGACTTTTATTTTATTTTCATCGGAGCTTTCGGGGTAGCTCACATCCCGTCATCAGCGACTACTCAGAACGATCAATAGCCTACTGAGGTGTGGTAATTATGGTATAAAGCATGCTTTAAACAGATGCATGCGTTGTTTAAACATGTAAATTTCGTCCTTTGTTTAAAGCCTTTGTCCCATCTTTTCACTGTCTCCGATGGACCAGTTTTTTGTACTTTACGTGGTTAAGCTATGAACAGAGTCAGTGACCATGTATTGATCGTTCTCAGTAGTCGCTGATGACGGGGTGTGAGCTACCCCGAAAGCTCCGATGAAAATAAAAAAGTCAACAAAAACGGTACCAGTCGTATAAAACCCTTGAAATGTACACCTACACCGTTACAATGAATCCAATCTTCACTGTGCTCATACAATAATTAAATGACTCGTTTTCCATTTTGCATGTCTGCATTACTAACTGGGCGGCCAATAGAGGCCGGACAGGTAAAGGTGCAACCTAAAAGCTGATGTTGCCAGCCTAATTGATCGAGCAAAAGAGACTGCAAGCCAAACGGGTTTCCAGGCTGATGAAGAAAGAAAAGCGCTGAGGACAGGACATGCATCGGCCTGAAAGCTGCACTGGTGTGGAACTATCTGTGTGAACAAAAAATGTAAAATATCCATGAGTTATCCATGAGAAAAACTAAAATATTGAAATGCCTTGTATGGGAAACAGACGATGAAACATTCATTTTCTATTAGCCTATTCCACACCACTGGGTAACTACTTCTTACGACACACTGCCCACAACAGTGCTTGCATATTAACAAAACAGTCCAAACAATAGTCCGTGGCGAGTTAACCTGGAAATGGTCAGCTTTGGAAACGCCAGTTACGGCGTCACCCCAGAGTCGATCACGATGCGCACTTTGCACAATACCCATGAAAATTGTCCCCAAAGCTACGGAAATTTAATAAAACCTGAGGAACGGTGACAAGTCACACTATGGTATCTTGCACAATACCAGGACAAAGAATGATAACCCTAATCACAGTCACTACCAGTTCGACCGACCAATATAAAAGCGAGTTGGCAAAATCAACTACCATACAGATATTGATATTAATACATTTTAGCAGTGGAACAACATTATATTGTTCCTTAAGTTTAAAAATTAACCCCTAGCTGAAGAAAGTGGGACAACAAAATTTGGGACATTTAGTACACTGCGTATCTACATCAGCTTCATTTGCGTTTCCCTGAAAAGCTGATATGGTCTCATTGCGTAACGCAAGCGTAAATTATCAATGTTTGATTCTGAAAATGACGCAGAACGAGACATTCAACAAACAATTACCTAACGGGCGACAAAATATTGATGGTGTCTTCGCGCGTCAACCACTTGCAGTGCACAGAATCAGCAACCGAGCGGCAGTACTGACCAGTCAGTGTATCTGTATTTCGCTGACGCAGGTTCTGCACTTCAGAAAATAACAGATCTCGTTCTTTCTGAACCTTGCGGTTAATTGATACTTCTTCATTGTAATTTTCATGCAGAGCCTACAACAAACGAATTGCCCAATTTAATTTAACCACCAAACAATAGTTGCAGGAACACTGTAAAATGGGCATAGAGCCATTCCCTTGAATTTATCGTGGCTGTTATTAATGCTAGAACAGTTTTGAAACTGTTTAGTAACTGACCTTTTGCAAAGTTACCGTTGTCTTGCATGGATTCACCCGTAGTGATCCCGGACCACCGACGGGGAATCCGTGGAAGAACAAAGAAAAATATTCTCAAACGAAACGCATTCATCAAGTAGTCCTACTTACGCTGATAACACGTATTGCTTCTTTGTGTAATAGATCATAATGCTCCACAGAAGCTTCGGTTTGACGGCTTAACTTGTTAAATTCTTCCACAGTTTCGCAGCACTTTGCACGACATTCCAATAACTCTTGCACCAGTACGTCCATTTTTAGTTGCAGTTCCGCCACACTGTTTCGTTCATTTGCCAACAATTTATTAAGGTGAACATTATGATCCCTAATACTTCGAATTTCAGTATCATGTCGAGATTGATCACGCAAACGACTTTCATTGGCAGCAGCTAAGTTATTCATCAAGCGATTGTTAAAATCGCGGAGCTGTTGAATCTCACCTCAAAAGATTTAGCTCAGTATGTCAGCAAAAGTATACCTGGCGTACTTTTCAACATTTTCAGGCGCCAGCTTCCTCTCATATGCTTTGTAGTCTTTGTCGGACTGCAGCCAGTACACTGAAATAACACTCGCTGTAGACAAAGGAACTTCTGCATAGCTTCATACGTACTGTGGGTGATCCGACATCATCACTCGTCGATTCTGCGGAACGCGTATGTTGGGAAGAATTCCCTCCCTCTGCAACACATAATGGTAGTGATTTTCCATTATTTTCAGGATTGCACAGATATTGAGTTGACAAAAGAAAACCAGCTGTAATCCAATTGCCCTTGCCCAAACGCTCCTCGAACTCAGCAGCAGTCTGACTAGCCTTGAACGTCTCCAATATAAAGTGACGACCAGCGGCATTAATCACTTTCCACAAACCACCGATATCATTGCTTTCATCTTTCATGTCAAGTCGTGCCTGTAGGCAATCGCGAAGCTGCCCCAACTCTTCTATGTACTTGCTGCAAGTATCATCATATTGAGCTTGCGCGTTTTGCTGAAAGTAGACCAATTTCATGACTAACTGAAACAAGCAACAGAATAAAAGTTATGCTGCATACCATAACGATGTTACACTGCGTCTTGCGTCAAATTGTATGTCACTAACAAAACTCTTGCAACGCCATCCGATGCTTACAGAGTTAAAACATTGTTCTGCATTTAAAAAACGGCACTGGAAATGGCTTAAAACTCAGACATGCATGAAGACGGTTGGGAATGCATGTACTATTCAGTATCAATGGTAAAATCCTTGGAAATGGTGTAAATGCTCATTACTTTTTTTAGACTGCTGAACACCGTTCTCTATCTGTAAGTTCCAAACTTTTTATTCCACAACTTTCAAGCTCTTCAGCGGCACAATTTTAGCAACCATACATACAAGTGCGTAATGTGGGCAATTAGACCATTTGTCCGGAAAGACATACACTGATAGCCTCGAAATAATAACTTGAAAAAAGAATAATGAGAAGACGGAGAGGTAACAAAAATATCCTGATGACAAGTTGGGATACACTCAGAAGCTTCGTGTGAACATTTACCAAAATCAAGTACAAATGAAAAGCCGCGAAAATCAACATATGATTAGTCAAAATAAACAAACAGGTAACGGCGTCCAGTTGTCCATACGGACAATGAACCTATTTGAAATCACATTCTTCCCAGGAAAGCCTTCAGTAGCGGTGAAGTGATTAATGTAGTTCGAAAAGGACCTTGCGTAGGCTAAGGTAATCACATGCAGGAGAACAAAAATGTTCAAGTTCCTGACAACAGATACGGGACTTCATTCTACCAATTGTACGTTCCAGAATTTTTGCTATCAGAGATAAGTCAAACAATAAAAATTCTCCTTCCGATAATGTTCATCATAAGAAGCACATCTCTTCTGTAATTCAACGCAGTGTCAACTCCACGAGCACCACTATAGAACTATCAGAACAGATTGTGTTACTTAGTTTATCTTATTACGAAGACATACGAGAGAAAATTCCGAGGCTCAATATTACAGTACATTTTCAAAGGCTCTCCAGAAGTTCAATGAACTTGAAAACACTTCTCAGGAATGACAATATCAAGCTACCAGCAAATGAAAAACAAGGAATTGCTCATAAAATTAAGTGTAACAGTTCTGCAACAATACGGACGAAACCGACAACACCTTAAACCACATGTTCAATGAACCGGTGGCGGCCGAAAGACCCAATGATTGAAATTCAGGTCGTAATCCCGAATGGTCGAAATACTGAACAGTTTGTATCCCTAAAATTTGAAATCCCGAACATTTGAAATCCCGAAATGTCGAAATTCCCAATCGCAAGTGAAATTATTTTGCAACTAGTAAGAACAGCTGTTCAAAAACGATTTGTTTACATTACGAAGGCAACCTCAAGTGATGAATATTACAATGCTTGTAGTTTCGCGCAATGAACTGGCCAAATATGGATGCTGCGTAATCAAATAAGCGTACAATTTCGTTAGTTTGCTTAATGCCGAGATTACTGGACTATCAGGAAATCACTGGCCTTGACCACTATCAGTACATTTTGTTCTTACAATAATACTTCATAATTCGAAGTTAGTCGCACGCTGACGGCAGGGCATATGACATGACTTACTACGCATTACAAAGTAACTGAGCATCTCATGCATGCACACATCTGAAGGTCAGTATGAACTTAATGCCCGTTTCACTGCGCAGACTTCCACCCTTTTTTCATAAACCTTTCTCAAGTATACTTCTTCTCAAAATCATAAAAAGCGCAATTTCAAGCTGTTAACGCGACTTGTACTTAAATAGTTTAACTTTCGGGATTCTGACCTCTCGGGATTTTTACTTTCCGGGTTCGAGCGTTCGGGAATTCGAATGTTCAGGACTTTAATCCTTCGGAATTTTGATCATTCAGGATTCCGATACAAACCCTCAATGAGCACATGGCGAACGTTAAGCGTTACGATAATGCAAAAGCCAGGATGAATAGCACAATTATAAAACACAGAGGATGACCACAGCTAATTGACTCAACGGTGATCATGAATGAAACAATTAAAACTGCTCAATGTACAGGTGCTTCATAACCGAGAATTTGATGCAATGAGCCACATTTTGCCGAAAGGCAAACTGAAGAGCCGTTTTTCATACGAAACAATGGAACTAGCAACAGTGAACCAGGCGTACAGGTCAGCGAGATATACAAGCGTAATGAACAAAACAGGTTGCTGCAATATGTGAACGAAAATAGAAAGTAATACTGTAAGAAGAAACATCCACCATGAAAGGGGACAAAACAGAAGGGCAGGAACCAAAGAAACACAAGAAGAAATTTAAATCTTCTCGATGAAACCAATTTTTAAATCATCTCAAAACTTTGTTTATACTCAACAGTTGTCCGGTATTGACCGATGATCTATCACAGTTCAACTTCACCACATAGAAAACGGCAGTGCATTATTATCCGCTGACGACAAGGCAGGGGTATGCCCGAAAGCTTCGGTTTGTTAACAAAATATGGTAAGAAATGGTGTGAAATCGAACGCCCTAACATGTGCAACTGCACCGTCGTGAGAAAACGGGCGTTTTGCACTATTGCAAGCTCCAGTTGAAAATAAAGTCAAATTACCAGTCAACGAATGCACGTATAATCACGAACATCTTAATAGCTTTCTTCCTAATGAAATAATCATTTCTAATTTCATTTCATCGCTGACGACGGAACTAGGCTGTCCCGAAAGCTTCGATAATTTTACTGTACGCACGTGTCCATTAAAGACCTTTCAACCATCACTTGTTTGGTTTCTACGTGGCATCACTGATACAGTTTATATATCACACAACGAGTTACAATCCGTCTCAAAAAGACCAATCCAATCATTTCTAGTAGGAATAATTCAACGTTTTCAAAAGCTCTAATTTATTAAGAGTTACGTTTGAACAAACGGATTCTGGCTGGTTGAAGTTTCATTGTTCAACAGACGACAAATCACTCGTGTAAAAAGTTTTAGTGTTACAGTGCAGCCTTTGGGACCTACCTTGGTCCCGTCCTCAGCGCTGATACGCAACGGATTGCGTCATGAGCACGAACATTATTACGAACAAGTTCCGAAAGAGAGGGAGAGCAGACAAAGCCGATAAAGTAATTCGCCATTTTGGTGCAACAAATTTCTCAACTACATGTGCACGTTTACCGTAAATGCTCAACTTACCTTCCATTGGTCAAATTGAGAAGACAGTTGATCAATCGTGTCAGTTTTGTCAGCAACAACTTGGTTCAAGTTAAGAATGGTAGCGCTTAATTTTTCCTACAATCAGAAGGTTACTTGATGTTTTCAGCCGGCGAATACCACTTTTTCCTTCAGATTTTGATCCAGAATCTGTTCCAAGTCTTCCATTTTCGACTTATAGTTGTCAATTTCAGCCTTTTTATCAGCTAAACTCTGCTTCAAGATTTCGTTCATTGATTTTTGTCCCTCATAGGCTTTCTCAACAATGCACATCACTTAACTACAACCAAGTTTCCATCGAAAACCAACCATGCTTACTTGCACATCTTTCACCGCAACTATGTGAACCTGCATTTGGGATAAAGTAGTCTGCAAACGATCAATTTCATCTCGTTTATCTTCTAGCCTACGTCGTAACAGTGCTACGTCGTCTATGTCATCCTGAATGTCACAGGCAAATGGCAATAAGCACCAGTAAAAAACGTACGTCGCCGTGACATTCGTCGGTCAGTTGATTAAGAAGATTCGCTTTTGTAAGCAGGTTTTCCTTGCAGATCTGGAGTTCTGATTTTAAATCCTTCTCCTGAAAGAAGAAAAAAGAAGAAAGGGCTACGCGTAAAGCAGCAGTGACAATATTTGTTTCCAGTCATACAATGTTGCGCAGAGGAATTCCCCTTCAAAATCTTCTCACAACAAGAGACGTAGTAATCGCGAACGCACAGAACTCAAATCACGAACAAAACAACCATTACTGTAAGGGTATGTCATGGTGAATTACGAAAAGTATTGGTGCATTATAAACGTAATTTATTAAAAAGTAGTTAATCTAGGCAGCAACAGAATTTTCAACGGGCAAATAATTTGTTACGCAAAACAACGTTTCATTCTATTCGTCTGGATGGAAGTGCGTAACATACATCAACATTCCTTTTGAATTTGCCTCATTAGATCCTATGATTCAAGGATAGCTTTCGTCCTTGAGGATGCAGGCAGTGTTCACATGAAACAAACGCGATTATGTTCTTTTCCCTGTTTTTACTGCAAACCTAAGACTGCGCGCAGTTAGCAGAAATTCATTACTATCAAGAATTCCCAACTTGCAGAACTATACCAGGTTGATGTTGCTATACTACACAGAATTACTCGCTTCGCCGAGTCATTCATGACAGTTAGAAATGCACGGTTACTGCAGTTGATTAACAAATAAACAGACATTTGCCGCATCCAATAAACACTGAAAAACCAATGTGAAACGGATCTTTCACGGCATGCGTTAATACAACACACATTGATTAAAACAACTGTACGGCTTTGCTCGAGGATTTTTCACGGCATATTCCTGTTCCTTTTTTTATTGAAATGAACCAATTATAACGGAGCTTTCGGTGGTTGCGCGACCCGCCGTCAATGAATACACCACACGCTGACAGACAATACGGAGCGAACATGCTCTGAAAGTTCCGTGATGTTTGATTCATTTCAATAAGAAAATGGAATAGGAAAATATCTTGAAAATCCCGATAAACCGAAAATCCTGTTACAAATCCAGTATTTGCGCGAACTATACGGTTCCTCAATATTGCACACTACTGTTTTAACCGTTCATCATAACCGCAATCCATTGACTAGGATGCTGCGTGATCAAGGAGTACTCATACGTTCATTACCCGCAATGTCCATTCCCTTTCTTTTGATTTCATGGAGTTGAGCTCAGCGCTTAGTCGACGTCGTTCTTCTTCTCCATTGTGACCGTTTTGCAACTTCATTTCCTCTACGCTAGATTGTAGATGCGACTTTTCAAGCATCAAAGCGTGAACTTGCTGGCTGAGCAAAGACTTTTCACAATGCAGCTCCTAAAGTGGAAAGCATGTTTTTTAGTCGCCTGAATATCCAGCAAACACATTACAACGTAAAAATTTAACAATTACGTCGTTCCTTTGTCCAAGTTTCCATTTTTCATTTCTCAAGTCATTAACAGTCGTTCTTAAATTGCTTTCAACTGAGGCAGCCTCCTCTATTCTAGCTGTTAACGAACTCTTCTCTTCCTTTAGCGTTTCTACTTCGCCGGAAATCGTATCAATGGTCCATTGTAGTTGCGCTATTTTCTGAAGTGATCGCAATGGTAGACCATCATGGCTACAAAGGAAAGCATACTTTATTCAGCTTCTCCTCTGATGCTCTTGCTAAGGCAAGATCTTCCCTCAAAGCTTCAACTATAGTCGTCGATGATGCAGGGCTTTCCGAATTAAACTTTTGGATTTCAATAGATCCCCTAGAAAGTTCTTCTGCCAAGCGGCTCTTTAAGATAGCTATCTGGGACGCATATTCCTGGCGCTCTTCCTCGTGTTCCGTTGTCTGTTCCTGGAAGGATGACATCGCATGCTTGAAAACGTTGCTGAGTGAAAGGCTACCAAAATGAACTTTTTGGCTGCTTCCAGCTGTCGTCCTTGCGCGCGAAGTTGCAGTTCAAAATCATCACGAATTTCAGCAATTTTCTGTTCACAATCTTTACATTGCTTTTCTTTGGCCTTCAACTGCGCGTCCAGTTCTTCAATCTGCGTCAATAAACGACCCTCGTTTTCAGTCCAACGTTGACTGACCAGATCTTTCAAATGGGCCAAAGCACTCAAATCAAGGAAAACATCTGCAACAAAGCACACATAAATTGGATCATCGAAGCAAGCAGCGAACTGCAGCATTGACAAAACATTTAAATCAACTACGCGGCTTGACTTTGAATTTTCTAAAAATTTGACAGTCGTTACTACCATTCTAATTCCTCTAAATCCAAACAAAACGCTTTCAAACTCATCGGTCCCATTCCTGTACAAGTTCAGCGCTAAAAGAAGTGACTTGACATATTTATCTTCTCATGCTAATATCGTTTGTCAATTACGATCCACTCTCATTAATTGGGCATTAAAAAGTTTAACGCTGCAAAAGTTGCATGTACCACGTCATGTCGGTGTTACGAAACAACAATCTTCTTACCGTTTTCTTGCTTATTTTCGGTAACGTTCGCCCGCGCATTTCTTTTGAAATATTCTTGCAATTGACTGAGCAACCAATCTTCGTCCAATTCGTCTTCCCAACAACTGTTCTCAGCTAAATAGAAATTTAACAAACTGACTGCTACGAACAACAACTGAACATTACTCTGCTGACACTTATCTGCAGACAAAACTGACAATGACAGAACTTCCCCTTTGAGCAAGCAATTTTCTTTAAAATTCTAAAAAGCAGCTTCATCAATAATGGAACGCTCAAATTGCAGTCAAACAACCGTAGATTGGCTAACACCTAACCAACTTTTAAAATTGGCTACGCAATCAAAACATTTTTGCAATTTCAGCTCCGTTTCCAGATGTAAAAGTCGTTCAGTCATTTCAGCAAGCCTCTCATCCACATTTGCCATGCCAGTACACAAGGATTTGGCAACAGAATCAACATTCTGTCCTTTCGTTACATAGTCGACCATCGTATTTACAGCTCGTAATGCTTCCTTACGTTCTTGCAACAGCCATGCTTGGAAGATTAGACAGTCTCGGAAGCTCAACAAAAGCGAGAACGCGTCATGCTTCTTTCCAGAGTTTGCAAAATCATTGGACAAACTATCCGTACCGTTGGGGACCAACTGAACGTTTTTAGTTCTCTGAGTAATCGATTCCAACGTATCACGCCACACGACAAGGGAATCTTCACCGTCAAAAATCTCGTCTTCCCCAAGAAATGCTATTTGGTATTCCTGCTTTTTTGCGTGGTAACGTTGAATTCGTTTTGAACAATGGCGTTGAAGTTGAAGCCGATATTCCGCAAAATCTGAACAGAATTGCTCGAACGAATCGGGCGAGTCAATGCAGAGAAAGTTGGCTGTCTCTAACACTTTGCTCCAGTCACAGAGCGACTCAAAATCGAGCATCTGACGCACGGCAAGTAAGCACTTCAGCAGCGTTCCATGTAGCTCCGTCGAATTTGGACTTATCTCGTTTCGGCAATTCATGTCAGTAGAATCGCTACTAACCAGGCTATCCTCAATGAGATCACAGCCATGATCGGCGAAGAGGTCGTCCGTTGCATCCGACAACATTCTAAAACCTCTAAAACAACGCGCATTTCAAAATCCCGGAAACGAAAAAAGGGAATAACGCAGTGTCGAAAATAGGCCCTTTCCACAGACAGCTTCCATAGATGAACATTTCCAGCTTCATCGGTTGCACCATTTATGGGAGGGAAATTACACTAGAACAGGGAGACCTGCCATATAATATGGCACGCATTATGGACAGAAACACCAATAATGATTTCCAAGAAAACAATTAACGCTCAACACGCAAACCTTCCGCTCATTAACAACCTATCTCATCTGCCATCTCGCACATGCGAAGACCAACTGTCTCAAAACGTCAACATCGGCAATACTTGATATTCCACGAGTCCAACTAACGTACGTGAAAAAGATGAACAAGTAGGACCTCATTCAAATAGACAAAGAAGATCTAGTAAAAAAATTAACACCTTAACAAAAAATCGGATGTCCCGGTTGTTTTCATCCCTTAGAATTAATCATGTTTCCCTAGAAAGGCGGCAAAATTCGTGTAAAATCCAGTCATGGGTGGTCAAAATCACCCAAACCAAGTTCAAACGCTTTTCCAAAGCAAAAAATTACAACTTAAAAGCAAGTACACTTTTTCAAACAGCACCGCCTGTTAAAATGACGAATAGCAGTTGTACACAAACATCCATTTAACAACCGAAAGCATGAGAAACGAGGACACTAGACATAGCTTCCCTCCGTACAGTCGACAATCAGAAAGATTTTCAAGTACTGTAGATAGGAGTCATTAATGTTGCAAAGTTTGTCTCTACGATGAACGAGATGTACAGTGAACAGAACTCAACGGGCGCTTCAGCCATTACATTCGAATATGGTCCACCGCGCTGTTACAAAGAAACCATCCTTCAAAGTGTGTCTCATTGTAAATATATGCTAGTGCTTCACACATAGGGCGGTTTGAGAGCACAGCTGAACGATTGGAAAATTCTTGCCGAAGACGGAACTAGCCTGTTCCGAAAGCTCCGAGATTAGCAAGTTATTGCACTGAATATTTTACTTAATAGATGACCAATGCATCCGTTAGCATGGCGTTGTGACGCTTAGTTTCAGGTACAGAACAACTGTACGGATCCGTAGGGTCTTGTTTCGAACTGGCGCGCAATTTGCCAGAGCGTCGCAGGAAGTACAGTAATCCACGAAGGTAACCAAAAAAATGCAGGTAAGAGTGACAAGGGACAACAACAAGTCAGTGACTATTTGCGCATTGCAACACGTCTGTTCCTGTGATACGGACAGGCGCGACTTCAAGGAGTTATACGCCGTAGGAGGTAGTTGTAGATCAGTGATTCTCAACGGGGGGCGGTAGCGCCCCCGGGGGGCGCTGGGAGATTTTTGGGGGGCGGTGGGAGCCAGGGAGCACAATGGCGTGGACCAATCATCGGGAATGCAACGGCTCACGCACAGTACGTGGGGCGCTGGCGAGTCCAGGGGGGCGTTAGGGGGCGGTGGAGAGGGCCTAAGGGGGCGCTGGCACGAAAGAGGTTGAGAATCACTGGCTTAACTGCTCTGGCATTGATTAGAGAACCGTCGAAGTTGAAGAGGTTAGTTAAATGCACCCCGACCCGAAAGGTGGGGAATTCCTCAGAAAAATTTGTTTGCAGGGTGAGGCATGTCAGAGCCTAAGAAAAAGTGCAGGCTCTACAGCGTGGATTACTTGAAATATGGCTTCATTCCTTCGCACGGTAACAGGCATTTACCGATGTGTCTGATTTGCGAGAAAGTGCTATCGAATGAGGCTATGAAACCTTCACGGATGTTGGACCACCTTTCTAGACAGCATCCGGAGAAAGCAGATAAAGATGTTTCATATTTTCAAGCGCTTCGCGACAAGCGAACTAAACAGCCCAAGTTAGGGAAGCCATTTTCCTGGACATCCAAAGAAGTTAGCGATGGCATGCTTGCGTCTTACAGAATTTCAATGTTGATTGCGAAAGCTGGATATGCCCATACAGTTGGCGAGGATCTGTTAATTCCAGTCGTAAGTGAGGTACTTTAAACAGTTTTACACAGGCCTTCAGCTGATGTAGTTAAGAAAATTCCGTTAAGCAATAATACGGTCAAGCGTCGTATCGATGAAATGGATAACAATGTGGAAGATGCGTTGTGCAGCTCCATAAGAACAACGCAGTTCTCGCTACAGATTGATGAATCATGTTTGCCGGGCAATGAAGCCTTGCTGCTGGCCTACGTTCGTTTCATAAAGGACGAAAAGCTGGTTCAAGAACTATTGTTTGCAAAGGAGTTGGTAACCGACACGAAAGGTGCAAGCATCTTCGCTTTATTGAAAGCATATTTTGCAGAAAAGAAAATTCCGCTTGCGAATATAGTATCCGTTGCCACTGACGGTGCACCGTCGATGTCAGGGATCTATCGAGGCTTCATAGCGTTCTTGAAACAGGAAGTACCAGACGTCTTGGCTGTGCACTGTGTCATACACAGACAACATCTCGTTGCGAAAAAGCTCAGTGAACGGCTGCACTGCTCACTACGGTTCGTTATTACTGCTGTTAACAAAATCAAAACTAAGTCTCTGAATGACAGAATATTTCGAAAAATGTGTGAAGAAAATGACGAAAGTTACAATCGACTTTTGTTGCACACTGAAGTACGATGGCTATCCAAAGGTGACTGCCTCAACAGATTCTATGGACTTTTTGGAACTGTCTTAAACTTTTTTGAAGAGCACGACGTTTCCTTGTGCGAAGATCTGAAGAAATCGAAAAACGACATTGCCTATATGGCGGACTTGTATTCGAAGTTCAATAAAATGAACTTACAGCTACAAGGTGACGATGTCAATCTGATTTCCACAAAAGCTGTGGTATGCTCATTTATTAAAAAGTTGGTAACGTTCAAGAGTAATTTGGCGCGTAGAGAATTGCGACAATTTCCAAAACTGTTTGAAATTAACGAGGAGGCAAAAATTCATGACGAAGATATCGAAGTATATTGTGACCATTTGCAGCTATTGCATGAAGAGCTCATCGAACGTTTTGAAGATGTTGTTGGCATGGAAGTCCCTGCTTGGATAATCGACCCATTTTCATGCCCTGACGATGCGCAAGTGTACCTCCAAGAAGAGCTCGTCGAGTTGCAGTGTAACGAAGAATTAAAGCCGAGATTCAAAGATGGGTACCAAGCATTTTGGCTACAGAAGAAGATCCCTTCACTCTATCCTCGATTATGGGCCATTGTAAGCAAATTGTTAATCGCTTTTCCGTCGTCTTATCTAGTTGAAAAAGGATTCAGCGTTGTGACAGATCTATTGTCAAAGAAGAGGAACAGGTTAGAAATAGCAGAACGCGGCGATCTGCGGCTCCGGCTTACGAACATGGCGCCGGATCTCCAAGAGTTAGTTTCGCGTCGGCAGCCTCAAGGTTCCCATTAGCCCTTGGTGTGTTAAAATCCATTACCAATTACCTTGAATGAAATAAACGATGCAATCTGTCGGCAGTGAGTGCACTTGATTGTTAGCGAACAAAGAAAGGCCGGCTACTAGAAACAGCCTGTTGAGCGGCAGCACTCGTCGGCAAAGTATTTGTGAAAGGAAGGAATGAGGCGAAGACTGAGGAAAAAGCCTCGGCCCTCCCCAACGTTACCCAACGGCGGTCATCCAAAGACTGGTGCCGCGAAAAGCCTATACACCGCTTGACACCGATATTTTGCTGTCATGCTTGGCCGTACCGGCTCGCTCGGAGCCACCTGTATGCAGCTTGTCGCGGGATAGTGACGTGAAAAGCTATTTGCCATCTCCACAAAGGGCGCCGGGAAAATGGCGTCATGCCAGCAAGGGTCAAGAAATAGTGGTGCAAAACGGAGGGAAAGAGCTATTTTAACTCTGTACGCGACGACAGAGCCTAAGGGGGTGATGATGACGTCAATGGGGTGATGATGACGTCAATTGGGTGATGATGACGTCAAGGGGGGCGATGGCGGCGTCTAGGGGGGCGATGGCGGGCGAAAGGATGGGAAACACTGGTCTACTCCAAAATGAAGTATAACCGTGGTCAATCCTACCCACAGCAATGGGTCTTCGGCGGTGTGTGCCTGAAAACCGGTGACTGCTTCATGATCCCATTCCCCGACGACCGTTCGTCAGCTACGCTCATCTCTGCCATAAGGCAGAATGTGGCTCCTGGCTCTACTATCATGAGCGACGAGTGGCGGGCATACCACAGCCTGCCGCAGTACGGTTATACGCACATGCGTGCAAACCATTCCGTGGGTTTCGTTAACCCACGGACAGCTGCTCACACGCAGGCTGTGGAATCGCTATGGGCCCAGCTGAAGCGAAGCAATAGAGCCCGGTGCGGCACACACCGGTCCATGATGAACTCCTACTTATGGGAGTTCATGTGGCGCTGAAGAATCCAACTCGGTGAAGACCCGTTTTACAAGCTGTTAGAAGCGATTGTACAATATTGGCCTCCCAGTGATGTTTGTGTACATATGTTGTAGTGTTCGTTATTACTACTGTTTGTGTTGGAGTTATATTATATAGTTGTTATATGCTCAACAGGAAAAATCCGTGAAAACTCAACATCATGAAGATCCAAGCTCCCGTTAAAAGACATCCCTTCTGTTTGTGTTATTGTTATTACTTTTACTGTTGGGTCTTATTATTACGTTCTGCATTTTTGGTGACTCGGTTGTAAATACAGTTAGTCCGGTGTGAACAGCGTTGACTAAACGACAGATTGACATTAATTCAGTGGGGTGTGAGTGCAGCTGGTAATCCTACGCCTCGCGGGCTAATGTCTACCATACCGAACTAAGGTGGGTCATCAGCGGGATGTAAAACCATGGCCATCACTCAGGAGCAGGTTCTCTCAAGACGGAGAATGCCCATATTGTTATTTGTACCAAACATTCCGCGTGCTACTACTGTCTCTGCTCATTCTCCTGGGTTGTTAAGATGTACTACGACATGATTTTGGTCATATTCCGCCTTTACCGTCTTGATGATACCTGTAACAAAACTGAAAATGCCCTACCAGCGGATGGATGGGGGATTATTAGTAATAACACAGGATGAAAACGCGTATCCTAGATTTCCGAATGCCCTGGTTTCGAAAGCTACAGTAAGACTTGACATGTGATATTTCTAATAAGCGCCCATCCATCCGCTGGTAGGGCATTTGAAAATTTATTACAGGTATCACTAAAGGATTTGCGAACCGCTGAGGACGGAACTAGGCTGTTCCGAAAGCTAGGGTACAAATTGTATTGCTCGCAGTTGTTTTCCAACGTCTGTTTCTTACTAATAAACTCGTCCATCTGCCACGGGTGAGGCCTGCTTACGTGATTACAGACACCGCGAGGGTATGGGTAGTCAATCGTTTTCAGTTGAACACCGTATGGGTAGTCAATTGTCTTCCGTTGAACAATAACACCTCCACACTTTACAGTGAATCCCGTATTCAAGGTATCACGAAAATGGAAATCCAGAATATGACCAAAATCAGACATGAAACCCATTACAAAGTCGGCAATATACCGCACTAACCTGCGTTCCTACAGTAACCTGCGTTCCTACAGTAACATGGGTGCGCTACACAGCTGCTGCCATGATAGAACCGACAGACAAATTTTTTCCAGGAAAGTTATGGTTATAATAATTCCTAATCCGACGGGGTAAGTGCATTTTTATGCAAATGCAATACTACAACACGGTAAACCACCCGTTCGATAAAGCGTTTATTCACAAATCGCCAAACGCAGAGCTTTCGGGTACAACACACGTACCCGTCATCAGTGCATGAACGGAAATTTATTGTTTCCTCTATTGTTTCCAAATCTGGTAACCATAACCGAAAGTTATGATTACCAGATTCGGAAACAATAGAGGTTCGTAAACAATATCAAGACCGGGAAACAGTAGGGAGCGGGGTCACGCTGCTCGCGCAGGATTACGTAGACAATGGGGGGGGGCGGGGCTGGGCGGTCCACTCGAGCAATGTCGGGGTACAAACCGAAAGGACCCGTCTCGTGAAATGGCCTTGAAGCCTAAGTATTACGTCTCGGCTTAAGGTTAAGTAAAGGCAGAGATGGAAGGTCGAAAACTGGATGCATCGTAACGGGTCGTTGAGATGACATTTGTGTGTTGCACACGGTTTTCCCGTTGGTATTGTTTCAGTGTATCTGCAATTAACCAAAGAACCTCACCAGTCAACGATGGGTTAGTTTATTGGTAAAGTTGCGAGAACACTGTAACGTACGAATCGAAGCTTTCGGGACGCTCTAGTCCCGTCGTCAGCGAAAAGGAGAAACATGAGAACAATGCTCTTTCATGGTACAATCTACTCTGTTGTTCATAGCTCTCCTTCTCCTTTTCGCTGACGACGGGACTAGAGCGTCCCGAAAGCTTCGATTCGTACGTTACAGTGTTCTCGCAACTTTACCAATAAACTTTACCATCGTTGACTGGTGAGGTTCTTTGGTTAATTGCAGATACACTGAAACAATACCAACGGGAAAACCGTGTGCAACACACAAATGTCAGATGGAAGGTCGTCATATTTCGGAAGGACCCAAGACTGCACAGCTGGAAGTCGCAAGCATTTGTGTACGTGTATGAATAAGTGTGGTTATCGTTACGACTATGGTATTGCTTGCAGAGATGAGACTGTAACGACCGGCTCGGATGCGTAGTCGAACCGCAATCTACATCGAGTTTGCCTGCCTCCTAAACTACCGTCACGAGTTGACGTGACTTACCTGCTTTCTCTTGCTCTACTTACTGTTAACGTTATCATCCTTACGGTGCAATAAAGATTTTTCTCCTGCACGTATCAGGCATAGCATAGCAACTACAAGACCTAAAAGATCCGTTCATTAGATTAGGTTTCCGGTAGCCAGTAAACTGGAATTAGGGGAATTACGTAACTGCGTCTGCTTACGATATTGCTTGCAGGGTTGAAATTCAAAAGGGCCGGATAACTGCAACCTCCTCTGCCTCGTCGACCACAACGAAAGAAAAATGCGTTCTATAGTTATTATTCACCGGTATACGTGTGCAACAGACAGCAAAAACATTTTTTGGACATTGCCAATTGCAATATCAGCTGTGATCTGCACGTAAGCGTATTCACAAGAGTGCTGCCACTGATGGCGTCTAAACTGAAAGTGACTTAATCCTGACGTCCCACCGGGATATGCAAATGTTCTGTCTCTGCCCATTTTCTCGTTGTTTGTAGGTAACTGGGGTCTTGTAAAATAGCTGGACACTTCAGTATACATGACCTAATCGCGCATGCCATTGTCAAAGTTGCGCAACGGGTCCGGCTGCCGAGCGCCGGCGATTGTTGCGACACCTAAGCAAGAAATAATGCATTTTTCTCTGGGAAACAATGGAACCGAACGCCTGGTTTCTCTGCATACACCGCAGTACAGTACAACCGTGGTTACAATTTTGCTAACGTTGTTCTCATGTTTCTAAGTCCCTCAGTCGATAGTACCGCGCTGCTTGCCCCTCTCACTGGGTGCGCAACTTGCAGTATGCAGTGGCTGCCATTTTCGGTGATACCTAAGCCTAGGCGTAAACATAACGTACCAATGTCGCCAGCACTGCCTCTGTGCTCACCAATTCATGCCTTATTCACTTTTCAGTAACAGCCCATACACACAGCCCATCATTTTCATGAGCACTAGCCATGAGCTCCCTGATGTGCAATGGCTTCAATTTTCACTGATACCTAAGCCTAGGCCTACACAGAACCGACCATTTCATGAGCAAACGTTGCGTTGCGCAAACAACACCGCTACTCTTTCTACAAATGTGAGGTGACGCGGCAATTAGCGCAGAGATTATTTCGCATCAGCAAATGCGTCATGCAAATCTCACGTGCTACATGTACATGTAACACCACATGTCCTGAAATAAAATGTTCCGTCCACTTGTTTCTGGACACCGTGATCACAAACGGTAAAAAACCTCTGTGACTCTTTATTCAATTTTACATTGAAACCCGTTACGACAATCTTTTACATCATGAAGATTGTACCATGAAAGAAAGCATCAAAGGGCAGCAGAAATGACCGCTGCTTTCATTTGTCAGTTTGTCACTGCCATGATTAGTCAGAGGAAATGCTTGCGCATCTGTCTGACTGACCGGGTGGAACGGATGCCTGAGTGGTTGGTGTAAGACCTGAAAGCTGATATCTTTGCCACAGTTGGCCGATCGGCAGAACTTGCGATTCCAACCACCTTACTTAGCAAGTGATACCATTCACTGACGACGTCTGAGGAACGCTTGACAGCTTCGTTATGACATATTTTAACAGATGATCAGGAACGGGGAATTTCTGCAAAACGCAGAAACGTATGAAATTGTAGCCTTTATCCCTCAAATGAGTTTCGCACCTTCCAAACTCCTGGACTTCACTTTTCATTCCATATTACACAGCTGCAGGCGAAAAGATTCGATGACTTGGCAGATGATTTCAGTGATTTTCAAGAGCTTTGCTAATAGTAGCTCCATCCTGAGAAAAGACAAAGTCAAGTTTCCCCACCAAGATAAAGTAAGCGTTGTTTACTGCTATGCCTACTACAGACACCAAAGTAAAGCAGAAATGAAATGTAACTGTCATATCTCATATAAAAACGAAACGGGGAATACTTCGAACCAAAAGTTTAAGCAGCATTCGTCTAGATTTTTCACCTTTAATAACGCCAGGGCCAGAATGAACAGACCAGACACAAACCCTAGGAGACAACCGCAGGTAGTAAACCTTTGATACACCACGCAACAATTAGCGAAAAGTTCTAGAGTCGTAGAGCATATATGCGGATGTTCACGGCGCCTACATTCCAGTATGTTATGCCATAAAAATTATTTTGCATTTGATGAAAATTTAATAAGCTGCTTTTGTTTGTCATAATTACACAATTAGCTGGGACAGAGGAATAGACGCCTGTACAAGTTGGACAAATTTAGTACAACGTGAAGACTCCTGCAAGTTACCAGTTACAAATGACGTGGATATTTAACACCGACCAGCAGCTCATGACCACTATAGACCTCGTTACGGAAAACATTCTAAACTGAAAAATGGTTTACAGAAATTAATTCACTAGAAGATCAAACAATCGACGTATTACAAGACGATCTCTGAATAAAAAGGAAGAAAAAGTAAGCAAATAAAAGACCAATGTTAGCGAAAATTAGTGGACCAGAAATGTTTTAAAAAGCGTCTTCGTTTAAAACCCACTTAAAGCACAACAACAGCTGACGCCCTACTTGCACCCTCCGTTCACTGTCGTCCTAGTTTACGTCTTAGTCGCTTCTTCATCAGCTTAAGAAAGAGCAGAAGGGTCCCGAAAGTTTCGGAAAAATGATGAGATTTCTTGAAAAACGGTGTACACTCCCAAGGAGCCACAATGATTAATTGCATCTCTAAGAAACACTACATTCAATGTCATTACCATTACCTTCAGCGTTCTAGCATCTGTAATGTCTGACGGATGTTCATTGTAACTGCCCACTAACTTGGGGTTTGTCTACCCCAGTGATTCCCAACCCTCTTGTAGCCAGGGACCCCTATCATTGCTGATAAGCATCCTGGGGCCCTCCATCAAGTGTTTACCGCCATCCTTACTGCCTTGTTAGATTCCCTGCAGGTTGCTGCGCTTTTTAGTGGTTACTTCATTGTAAACTTGCTTGAATAGGTACTTGAGCAGTGGTCTGCATTTAGCACAGAATGAAGCATTGAACTTGTCACCATTGGATTTCCCCAATCGAAACCTAGACAACAGGGCATTGTAGTCCAACAGTTCTTCAGGCACGTGCAGCCGTTGTCAAGCGAGCGCTTCAGATATGCTTCAAACAGAGTACTGTTTCCTGTTTAATGAATTTTCCCGAAGGAACTTTCTCAATCACACGAACTTAATACTTTTACTTTTGAAATTCTGAACTTCCAGTAAAGGAGGCTTTCAGGCAAACTTGTGCGACGATTCCTACCCGCTCAATTTCACGACACAGATAATCAGAGCATCCAAAAATGGAAGAATTCGCAGAAAAACATTTCAGCATAACAAGATTTTAATTGGTCCTGGAAACATAGTTCACACATTTCATACAGTTAAACTTCGTTGTTGCATAGCGGATCACAGCATGGTCTTCTGATGGTGAAGATCGTAGTGAATGCATCGCTTCTCCAGTTTTTGCTGCTCAGTTAATAACGTCAGCATGGTGCGTTATTTAACACCAGATTCAGTTTTTCTCGACCGCAAAATATTGCGCCTAAGTCGAGCATTTCATGAGGGCTGTTGTTCATAGCCGCTTAATTAATGTGAAGGCTGAACATGATGCGATAGGACCAATTTTTCCACGTTATTCTTAAAATTAGTAAGCAGCAAGCGCAGATCGCCGCGCTTTACTATCTGTAACCGGTTTCTTTTCTTTTCCAAAAGATCTGTTACGGCGCTGAACCCACGTTCAACTAAATAAGATGAAGGAAAAGAAACGAGTAACTTTTTAACAATTTTCCATAAGCCGGGGATAAGATCTCCAATTTGACGCTGTAACCAAAACTTGGTATAACTCTTCGTTAGCTTGCAACTCTATCAACTCTACCTGCAAAAAGATATCAGCTCCACCAACGCTCGAGAATGGGTCCAAAATCCAAGCTGGTATTGTCATGGACAATATGTCTGCGTATCTTTCGCACATGTCCGTATGCAGCATGGTCAAATGATTGCAGTACACAAGCATGTCATCATCATTTATTTCGCCATTGTTCCTGAGCCTGTTAAGATTCGGGAATTGGTATAAATGTCCGTGTCCCAAGTTCTGTTTGAGAAGAACCAACTTGATGATGAATGCTGCAATAACGCTTTTGGTTTTCACAGGTTCAGTTCGTCTCCTTGTAGTTGGAGGTTCATTTCGTTAAACCGAGAATAAAGATCTGACATGTAGGCTATGTCTCCTTTGCACTTCTGCAGGTTGTCACGTAGCCCAACGTCCTCCTGTTCGAGAAATTGCAGAATGCTATGGAAAATGCTATAAAAACGGCTGAGATATGCTCCCCTTGACAGCCACCGAATTTCTGTGTGGAGTAGCAAACGATTGAATTCTTCATCGTTTTCTTCACAGAGTTGTCTGAATAACCTGTCTTTCAAAGGGCTGCTTTTAATTTTGTTAACAGCGGTGATGACATTATTTAAGGAGCGATGCAGACGATCTATGAGTCGTTTCGCAAATAAATGTTGGCGGTAAATCACGCAGTACACCGCTAGCAAGTCCGGTACTGATCATTTCAAATGGGAAATAAATCCGCGATAGCATCCCATCATTGAAGGGACGCCATCCGTCGCAACTGCCATTATATTTGCGAGTGGAATTCCTTTCTCTTGAAAGAACTCTTGCAGAACAAGGAATATAGATTCACCCTTAGTATCTGTTACCAAATCTTTGGCAAACAATAGTTCCTGAACTAGTTTTTCTTCCCTTATAAACTGAACATATGCTAGCAGTAGAGCTTCATTCTGCAGCAAGATCGATTCGTCCAGCAGTAATGAAAACTGCGTGGCACTTAAAAAATTGCACAACGCGTTTTCTACATCAGTAGCCATTTCATCAATACGCCGTTGCACCGTATTGTTGCTCAAAGAAATTTTACGGATAATGTCGTTTGCCGGCACATGCATTACAGTACGTAAGACTTCACTGGCAGCCGGAAGCAGCAGTTCTTCCCGGTGCGATGCCTGTCACTGCTTCAGTTACCCGCTGAGCATTATGCGAGGATGCTCAGCTGGAGGGATGGCCTCCACACCTACGGAGCGTGATCCAATGGGAAGTCACATCAAAATAAAGAATGGGACTTATTTTTGAGGCGCGACCCCATTTAAGGGTCGCGGTCCGCATGACGTGTCCTCCAGCTGTGCAGCCTCCATTCCGACCCTATCAAACAATGCTGTCTGGGGCCATTAAATTATTGCTTCTTACTCTGCGTTATCGTCTGTTGTTGTCTTCTCCTTTCGATAAACCTTGTTCCGGCTGAAGTGTTCGCTCTCTTCTTGGTCGACGGTGTACTACGTTCAGGTAACTGTTATGAAAATTGAACCACTCAGCGCACTATCGTTCTGCTTAGTTGGTTACTGACGTACTGTAGATGGCGTAATATATTTTGAAGAAGACGGCAATTCCCCGTTTTGTTTATGCAGTGTATCAGACTACATGACCTTGACAGCCGACTCTTTGATACACCGCCGTATAGAAAACCTGTTTTCTTTTGACCTAGTTTTCAGATATTTATCGGGCACGCTCGATTGGACCAGTAGTAGTTTCCATCCGCATATTCCAGAACGCACTTCATCTTATATCGTGGTAGACTTATTAAACGGTTATCTGATGCCTCAGATTGTGTCAACGGCAAGCTACGCTAAGACTCAGCAGTTTATTTGTCCAACAATATGACAGAGGTTTCAGAACTAGATTGCTCTGGTTTGAGCATCAGTATGTGAATGGCACTGAATACGGAACATGCAAATTCTGAATGCTTCGTCACATTGTTGTTCAAATAAGAAAATCGTAGAATCAGCAACTTCTTTTAAAGAATTCTGCTAAAAAATGTATTTCCCATAGATGACAGAAGCGAAGAGGAAGTGTAGGCAGTATCGTGTGGAGTACCTAAAATACGGATTCATAAAATCACCTTCGAACCCGCAGCAGCCTTTATGCCTCATTTGTGAAAAGACTTTTGCCAATGAACTTATGAGGCCGTCAAAATTGGTCAAGCATTTGAAAAGCATGCACAGTGACATGGCGTGTAAAGATGTATCTTACTTTCAATCTCTTCGAGACAAGTTTCAAAAACGGGCAAAATTGCCAAATTTGTTTTCATTTTTACGGCAAGGAAGACTAATGATGGCTTGCGCGCCTCATACAACCTATCCTTACTTGTTACCAAATCTGGAAAGCCACATACCATTGGGGAAGAACTGCTGCTTCCGGCTGTCAGTGAAGTCTTACGTACTGTAATGCATGTGCCGCCAACCGACATTATCCGTAAAGTTCCTTTGAGCAACAATACGGCGCAACGGCGTATTGATGAAATGGCTACTGATGTAGAAAGCACGTTGTGCAATTTTTTAAGTGCCACGCAGTTTTCATTACAGCTGGACGAATCGACCTTGCCGCAGAATGAAGCTCTACTGCTAGCATATGTTCGGTTTATAAGGGAAGAAAAAGTAGTTCAGGAACTATTGTTTGCCAAAGATTTGGTAACAGATACTAAGGGTGAATCTATATTCCTTGTTCTGCAAGAGTTCTTTCAAGAGAAAGGAATTCCACTCGCAAATATAATGGCAGTTGCGACGGATGGCGCCCCTTCAATGATGGGATGCTCTCGCGGATTTATTTCCCATTTGAAAAGATCAGTACCGGACTTGCTAGCGGTGCACTGCGTGATTCACCATCAAATGCACTGCGTGATTCACCAGTTGCGAAACGACTCATAGATCGTCTGCATCGCTCCTTAAATAATGTCATCACCGCTGTTAACAAAATTAAAAGCAGCCCTTTGAAAGACAGGTTATTCAGACAACTCTGTGAAGAAAACGATGAAGAATTCAAAAGTTTGCTACTCCACACAGAAGTTCGGTGGCTGTCAAGGGGAGCATGTCTCAGCCGTTTTTATAGCCTTTTCCATAGCATTCTGCAATTTCTCGAACAGGAGGACGTTGGGCTACGTGACAACCTGCAGAAGTGCAAAGGAGACATAGCCTACATGTCAGATCTTTATTCTCGGTTTAACGAAATGAACCTCCAACTACAAGGAGACGAACTGAACCTGTGAAAACCAAAAGCGTTATTGCAGCATTCATCATCAAGTTGGTTCTTCTCAAACAGAACTTGGGACACGGACATTTATACCAATTCCCGAATCTTAACAGGCTCAGGAACAATGGCGAAATAAATGATGATGTCATGCTTGTGTACTGCAATCATTTGACCATGCTGCATACGGACATGTGCGAAAGATACGCAGACATATTGTCCATGACAATACCAGCTTGGATTTTGGACCCATTCTCGAGCGTTGGTGGAGCTGATATCTTTTTGCAGGTAGAGTTGATAGAGTTGCAAGCTAACGAAGAGTTATACCAAGTTTTGGTTACAGCGTCAAATTGGAGATCTTATCCCCGGCTTATGGAAAATTGTTAAAAAGTTACTCGTTTCTTTTCCTTCATCTTATTTAGTTGAACGTGGGTTCAGCGCCGTAACAGATCTTTTGGAAAAGAAAAGAAACCGGTTACAGATAGTAAAGCGCGGCGATCTGCGCTTGCTGCTTACTAATTTTAAGAATAACGTGGAAAAATTGGTCCTATCGCATCATGTTCAGCCTTCACATTAATTAAGCGGCTATGAACAACAGCCCTCATGAAATGCTCGACTTAGGCGCAATATTTTGCGGTCGAGAAAAACTGAATCTGGTGTTAAATAACGCACCATGCTGACGTTATTAACTGAGCAGCAAAAACTGGAGAAGCGATGCATTCACTACGATCTTCACCATCAGAAGACCATGCTGTGATCCGCTATGCAACAACGAAGTTTAACTGTATGAAATGTGTGAACTATGTTTCCAGGACCAATTAAAATCTTGTGATGCTGAAATGTTTTTCTGCGAATTCTTCCATTTTTGGATGCTGAAAACTGGATGTCTTCTAACGGGTCGTAGCATACTGGAAGAGTAACTTACGGTGTGCCCGTTGCGGTTAATCTTTCTTGTGTCTAAAATAAACCGAACAAACACGCCTTACCAGCGGATGGATGGGCAGTTATGAAGGAAGATTCGTCGACAACAAGCAAACCTCGAAGCTTTCGGAAGGACCTTGTTCCGTCCTCAGCGAGTTTGGGAATGATCATTCCCAAACTCGCTGAGGACGGAACACGGAACAAGGTCGTTCCGAAAGCTTCGAGGTTTGCTTGTTGTCGACGAATCTTCCTTCATAACTGCCCATCCATCCGCTGGTAGGGCGTGTTTGTTCGGTTTATTTTAGACACAAGAAAGATTAACCGCAACGGGCACACCGTAAGTTACTCTTCCATTTTTGGATGCTCTGATTATCTGTGTCGTGAAATTGAGCGGGTAGGATTCGTCGCACAAGTTTGCCTGAAAGCCTCCTTTACTGGAAGTTCAGAATTTCAAAAGTAAAAGTATTAAGTTCGTGTGATTGAGAAAGTTTCTTCGGGAAAATTCATTAAACAGGAAACAGTACTCTGTTTGAAGCATATCTGAAGCGCTCGCTTGACAACGGCTGCACATGCCTGAAGAACTGTTGGAGTACAATGCCCTGTTGTCTAGGTTTCGATTGGGGAAATCCAGTGGTGACAAGTTCAATACTTCATTCTGTGCTAAATGCGTGTACCTATTCAAGCAAGTTTACAATGAAGTAACCACTAAAAAGCGCAGCAACCTGCAGGGAATCTAACAAGGCAGTAAAGATGGCGGTAAACACTTGGTGGAGGGCCCCAGGATGCCTATCAGCAATGAAAGGGGTCCCTGGCTCCAAAAAGTTTGGGAATTACCGAATGAGACGAACGTTAACATTCCTTCACATGGTGCATGAAATGATCGAAACCGTATCGCCCCTAACCTTTTTGAACTTTCCAGTGCTCGCTCACCTACGATTACCGCACCAGAGTGCCTTCAATCTTGTGAGGGATCTCGCAGGGACCCTTTCACTTTCCAGGGCTCCCCCGGGCCCCCTCGTTTTCCGGGCTCCCCCCCTGTGCCCCGCCAACGGGGGCCCCCGTTGGCAATCACTGGTCTACCCTATATAGTAAAAATTGTCTGAGCAATTACGTACTGAATGAATGGTCTACGGCATTACTAGCACCAAGTAAATACTTCGTGGAGGAATAGTTTAGTTGCACAGACATCGAAAAAACATCCAGTGGAGCTTTGGAAACACTGGTTTCATACGTTTCGAAAGCTGCACTGCATTTTTTCTTTGTCAGTGCAAGTAAACACGTACGCTCCATGAAGTATTAACTTGGTGCTGGTAATGTTCGCAAAGGGATATAGCCATAGACCATTCAGGAGGGTACACGGCAGTTCGACGCGACGGCACATGCTCAGCCATCAGGCGTGTCCCCGTAACTAAATACCGCTTTCGCGGACAATCTCCCTACCTGACGATTAGTCTCCCATGTATTTTCTCCAACATTCAGGTCTCTGTTCCATGCTTACCGATGGCGCCGCTTGCAATTTCCGCGCCTTAACTGCAACGTATAGGCTATCTTATTCAATCACGCTGCTTCTTTCCTAAATATGTCATCTTTCTCTCCACCTAACGGCTCATCTCCGTGTGCATGTCCTTGCTCTCATCTTCGGGTCTACTAGGGCGCACTAGGTGACCTCCCTTAAACCGGACATGGAAGCAACGGCTGATCAAAAGAAGTTATAAATAAATTGCACTACAGAGAAATTGACTGCAGCAATTGTGTTGACCGTTTGCAGCGAGTGTACCAAGAATTTCAAATATTCTCCTTATTCGTACGAATTTCGTCTTCGTAACAGGAGCTCAAGAGTTTGTCGTTTTTTCCGTGACAAAACGATATATTCTCTATATTAGACAAAATACGAAGCATAAAAAGTTCGAGGTCGCCACGTATATCGTAGGGAATATATTTTTAGTTGATTCAACACCTCTTCAACGTCCACGATACATTGCGATCGACTATGACAGCCGTGTGCCCTAAAATGAAAATTGCGGCACACTGGAAATAGTTCTTCTCACTGTCTACCTGGTTGGAAGATGCTGTCGCCTTGGCCAACGCCACAGTTGGCCTACGAAAGCTGTCTGCCCTAATATGAAAACCGTAGCATCTTAGACTCTCTTAGGTCGGTAAACAGCCTTAGCCTAAGCGGCGCCATCTGTAAAAATGGAACATAGTTCTTAAGGTAGTTGGAGGAAAGACATGGGAGACTAACCGTGAAATAGGGAGATTGGCCACGGAAGCGGTAATCAGTTACGGGGACACGCCTGACGGCTGAGCCTGTGCGCCGCGTCGAACTGACTCGCGTCGAACTGCTTCTGTGTCGAAATGCGCGCGTCGAACTGCCATGCTCCGATTCAGGATGTTCAATGCCCCCTGTTAGCCACCCGATATTCTCAGAGCAATTGCATACTATTTTTTCTATGCATCCTTTCGACATTTTATTCAGTGTTCTTATCTTGTCGTTTCAAAGTATCACCCTGAGAATTAACAAAGACTTAAAGAATTAGTCGTTTTTTGTCACGAAAAACCAGTTGAATTCGCATCTCTTATTGATGGTAAAAAAGGATGCGCGAAACGGCATATACAGAGCTTTCTGATCACACCTGTATCCGTCTTCAGCGCTTGTGTGCCGACTGCTCAGTCAGTCAGTGGGTCCACAAGTTCCTCCGCTCGACCATCCAAGGAAACGAAGTCAGCTATCAGGTCGAGCTTGACCCCTCCAGCGTTGGTCGTTCGCCCAGTCAGTCGTGCAGTGGAACCTGTAAACCCTCTGACCGACCAGGGCAGAGGCACCACGAGTAATCTAATTACTAATGGTGATCCAGGAAGATATTTTCCTTTCCTATATTGATTGCAGAAAAAAACCAATGAAAATTGTCGTCAACGTATCTTTTAAAGAACCTTGGGTAAGATTCAGGAACCCTGTGAAGAAGAAAATTTCTTCTATGTGTTCCAAGTACATTTCAGCTAGGACTGGGGACTTCTCATTGGAATGTCTTTGGTCTGGCAAAGCAAAATCCCCTTGGAAATAGAAGAAATGAGCATTCAGAATTTTATGAGCTTCGGAATGCGAGAAAGGTTCAGGTTTCTTCTTTTGCCAAGTGTTCTATCGTTGGCGAAAACGAATTGATGTTCTTTTGAACCATTAAAGATTTCTGAACACTATGGCACTCTTTCTTTCACCAGGTAAACATCAACTTATTAGGAGAGCAGGGCAACACTAAACGCGCGAAGTGCTCGAACCTCTCCAAAGCTACCTGTCCCGCCATGAGAAAGTAGAATTAAAGCTTTATAAACAACACCAGCAGTAATCAACAAACCGCTCCAAGAACAATGGGAATTCATTACGGTGTTAATCATAATTGACGAGATGCTCAACAGCAGTTTGAGGCTGAATTTGGAAAATAAGTGGATCCCAACGTTGTTAGTTCCCTTTTGATGTCATCTTTATAATACTTGATGACATCACATTTAAAAAGAATTTAGCCCGTGAAAGAAACCCCTTGTTTGCAGCTCCTTTGTCCGACTATGCCGAATTTTCAAATGCTGCAAACGCAATGAAGTCTATTGCACCAATTAATTGTGTCGCACGCATCTTAAGTGTTGTTGCTTCCAACGCCAGCGGTGCTCCTCATAAACATTAGGAGTGTTAGTACGGAAAGAAAATGTTTCCATTTCCGATATGCGTCATATCTTTCACAGTAATCATGATCATAAACAATGCGAAAGGAAAATACTGCAATCGGCTGATTAACGTAATGAAAACATCGAATTATTTGCTTTCAGATAACAATCCTGGTGTTCAAATGCATTGCACTGTGAACCCGTGTTTGCTTACCACTCAGTCCAATGATGATCTGCATATGAACGCCATTTCCGCTTCATAGAGTCAACTGTCCCTAGTCAATGGCTGCTATCGTGAAACAGCTGTAGAAAAGATGCTCCTCAAACTGGTTAGTTCTTTTTCAATACTTTTGCTCACCTATGTTAATTCCCAAGGTTGCGACAGTTGCACATCCAGAGTTAACCTAACGACTGGCGAAATAGAAGGCCATCACACAGTCATTAACGGTTCCATGGTTGGCAGATCATTTCTTGGTATACCATATGCTGAACCTCCTTTGGGTCCTCTCCGTTTCGTGCAAGCTAAACCGAAAGAGAAATGGAATGGCACAACGCTATTATGTCACCATTACAAACCGGCTTGTTGGCAGAACCGCTCCATGCGATCTAAACCAGCACGAATAAGCGAGGACTGCTTGTATTTGAACGTTTTCGTAGATGAAAACTGTACTATCGCTGAACCATGTGCTGTGGTGATTTTTATTCACGGAGGAGAGTTCGACTTTGATTCGCCGAGTATATTTGATCCGAACGTCATCCACCAAAACTTTGCGATGAAAAACCTCATGTTCCTAACAGTGGCATATCGACTCGGTATATTTGGTTTCTTCAGTACGGGCACTTCAGAAGCTCAAGGAAACTACGGACTAAGCGGTCAGCAAAGTTTGCACTGGGCATTTCTAGTACTCATTTTAACATGCGCAGTGTTTCCTAAGTGGCTAAGCACTACGCGTACGACATCTAATTATTTAAGTTGCTACGGAACTAATGAGCTAATAGCCATTGAAATTAGTGCAACCCGTAGGTGAATGAAAACGCGTAGTATAATAAATTGAAGCTTTTTTCGTCTTAACAAAATTTTAGCATGCAAAACCGCAGAATTCCAGTTAGCAAGTTTATTAATTCTCTATTATTTAACGAATCCTGAACAATTCTAAATGTTGATAGTTTTGTAACATGGTGATATATATATATATGTGTGTGTGTGTGAATAAGGGGTTTCTAACGGGTTGCGGTTTCATTGTGTTTAGTACGGCAAAGACCCGTTTTCCAAAAATATCATTTAATGCGTAGCTTTCGGGACCTGACTTGGTCCCGTCATCAGCGCTGGGTAAAACGCAACCTTCTCTGAAAACAATAAAGGTCGCGAATCTATATATATCATTATGAAAAAATATGAAAAGATACGGTATCCTCGTTCAACGAACTGTAATAGGCGAAGCTTTCGGAGCGTACGTGTTCCTTCATCAGCGCGATTCAAAGTGTAATGATGATGACGGAACACGCTGATGACGGAACACGTACGCTCCGAAAGCTTCGCCTATTAAAGCTCGTTGAACAAGGATACCGTATCTTTTCATATTTTTTCATACTTAAGAGACACCTTGTTACTAATTCTTCTTGTTTCAAGATTATATATATCAAACCAAATTAGTACGACCATCACCGTTTAATGTAGAGAACAACTTCGGAGCTTTCGGGGTTGCTCGTCATCAGCGATAAAGACGCTCCTTATCGCTGATGACGGGGTGTGAACAACCCCGAAAGCTCCGAAGTTGTTCACGACATTAAACGGTGATGGTCGTACTAATTTGGTTTGACATGTATAACTACACCGTTACAAAACATCCTATCTTCAACTATATATATATATATATATATATATATATATATATATATATATATATATATATATAAAAGAATCACGGAGATTTCTTCCCGTTGATCACGGTCCAAAAACAAGTAGATGGAACACTTTATTTCTGAACACGTGGCGCTACAAAACATTTAGCGAAGCTTTCAAGCCTTTTCTGGGCTCGTCATCAGCTCTGTGGGACGTGTCTTGTTTTGCTGAGGTCCAGCCAACCAGTTCTGGCCGCCAACGACGATGCCACGAAAACACTCAACCTGACCGCATTACTTGCTGAGCGGCGACCACGGACGGTGGGTAAGGCAGTCGCTCCGAAGCCCGGTCTGAACACGGAGGTGATCAGCCCTGATGGGTCAAGGTTCGATCTGACGGGCCCCCGCCGTTGTCTCGGCCGAGGTGGAAGAGCCTCTCCTAAAGGCCAGAACTGGTTGGCTGGACCTCAGCAAAACAAGACACGTACCGCAGCGCTGATGACGAGCCCAGAGGAGGCTCGAAAGCTTCGCTAAATGTTTTTTTAGCGCCACGTGTTCAGAAATAAAGTGTTCCATCTACTTGTTTTTGGACCGTGATCAACGGGAAGAAATCTCCGTGATTCTTTAATCAATTACACTTGATACCCGTTACAAAAGTCTCACATATATATATATATATATATATATATATATGAAGACTATTGAAAATAGGATTTCGCCAAACGGGATATGTTCTCATGTTTATTGTCTAAACCAACGGCTTTAATCCCGTTAATAACAAGGTACGAAATCACGGAGCTTTCGGGACCCCCCTTGTCCCGTCCCGTCCCGAGAGAGACACGCTGAAGACGGGACAAGGGGAGTCCCGAAAGCTCCGTGATTTCGTACCTTGTTATTAACGGGATTAAAGCCGTTGGTTTAGACAATAAACATGAGAATATATGAAGACTACGAAGAAAGAAGGAAAAAATACATATATATGTATATAACATTTGTGTGTTAGACACGGTTTACCCGTTGGTATTGTTTCAGTGTATCTGCAATTAACCAAAAAACCTCACCAGTCAACGATGGGTTAGTTTATTGGTAAAATTGTGAGGACACTGTAACGTACTATCGGAGCTTTCGGGACGCTCTAGTCCCGTCGTCAGCGAAGAGCAGTATACACGGCACTTCCCCGTTATTTTCTTTTTATTGTGTAAGGATCATGCGGAGGTTTCGGAAGATCCCTCTTCCGTCATCAGCGCAAACAGTTTGGTGTCTGCACGGTTTAACGAAAGTATCACGAGCGGCTGCTGGAATAACTGCCGGCATTTCATTATTTGTTTTGTCACTGGCATGTTTTGGCGGAGAAGATGGTCGCACTTCTAGATGATCGACTGGGCAGATGCCATAAGCTTGGGGATTCAAAGTTCGACCTGATAGGTGATGTCAGTACCACCGTTAATGGACCGGCGAGCTTGCGACTGCAACGGTCTGACTAAAAGGGTGGCACATCCCGCTGGCCATGGGCGAAATGACACCTAATGAATCAGCATGCTGCTTTCTTAACTTCAATAATGATACATGAACGGGTAACATTTCCATGGAGGCATAGACAAGGAAAACAGAGAACAATAGTAATAGCTTGAATGCTTTCTTTCATCTTAGGTCTTTAGTGGCGACAGAACTATGGCGTTGCCAACAGAACGTCAAAATATAGTTGGTCAAATTTTCACTGCACACACGTGACTATTGAAAAGCAGTAACAAGATAAGAAACAATTTTAAAATCATATTAAGTATTGTTGTATTGTAATAAATGACAATTTTCCTTGTATCATGTCCGGAGTGTTTCTTAGCTGATTTAAACGACTGCACGCCCGCTGGCTCAGTTTAACGACTGTAATTATTAATACCTATTAGAAAAAGCGAACATTACTTAACGCCTGAAGCTTTACTTTTAGAGCTGTGAGAACGAACCCTTTCTGTCTAGACCGCATGGTCGTGTACGTGTTACAAATAATTTAGAGAAATTTCGATCTAAACTTTTAGTTTCCATAACGCTTTATTAAAGCTGAATAGTTAACAGAAAGTTCTATTTACTTGCACGGTAGTCAAGAACTGCATCATTGTTCGTGAGTTAAAAGAATGCCCTTTCAAAGGTTCATGAGCATTTTCTTTGTTTTCAGATATTATTGAAGCCATGAAATGGGTAAAACGCGAGGCAAGTGCTTTCGGTGGTGACTCATCAAGAATTACGTTAATGGGGCACAGTAGTGGTGGTTCTGCAGTGTCTCTTCTTACTCTATCGCCAAAAACAGATGGCCTTATGAAACAAGCGATCGTCATGAGTGGATCAGCACTTTCCCCACATGCCTTTTTAAATAATGTTACACCTTACGTTCTATTAGGGCACAGGCTTGGTTGCCATCCACTTGTTAATGCATTCAAACATAACATCTCTGCTGTGGTGGAATGTATGCGAGCAATACCGGCTGATCAACTAGATTACGAATATACAAGGCTAGAGAACGGTATGAATTTCCCCATAAAACTAACATTTCTTACACAATGGCGATTAATGCACGGTTTTAACTAGCAGCTATCATCATATTAATATTTACCATGCTGACAGAATCGTTATAAAAACCACATGTATCTGCTCCATTCCCTAAAAGTCAATTAGATTTATTACAGCTAAACTGACAGTGAGACCTAAATTGCAAAAGTTTACCGATGTGACCCTTTGTGAATTGATGTTTGGTGAACATGTAACAACTAACGATAAGTGCTTTGCGAAGCAGTGGCAAGCAGTTTATCACGAAGAAACAAGAGGACACCAGGCCTAATCACTTCAGAGCTTTCTGAGCTAATGGTGACCCGTCTTCAACGGGACACGGACAAACTTGCAGAGCTGACCGTTCTGTACGGATATTATGTGCTATCATCACTGGCCATACAAAGCAGTCGACTCTGCAATCCTGTACGTATTCCATTGATAATGGAACACGAGTAGGCCTGAAAGCTTCGTACAAAAGATGACGAAGATGGAAAATGGTACAAGTAGAGACATCTATTGCACTACCGTCCGAACAGTAGACTAGCTGTCTTTAAAATCGAGTGCCCGCACTTGTACCTTTCGCAAGTGTTTCAAAGAAAAAATTTCAGAAATTGGCTTCTTCACAGCTCCTGTGGTAGATGGGCTCGATGGAATATTGCCAGCCAATCCACTACTACTGGTACAAAATAGACGTCCAATGCCCTATCTCCTAGGAACAACGAAAAGTGAATTCATTGGAAATGAACTCGAGGAAACAGAAGAATATGCTACACCGCTTTCATTGCTACTCGCCTGCAAGAAAGCTTTAGTAACCTGGAAAATACGCTTCGGAAAGATCAGACAAAATGTAAAAGACTGCTTCAAAGAATATGCCTTCAAGGCCATCACTGACAGCAACTCACCTGGAGTTTTCAACTGGTCAGCCGCAATCAGACAAGTAAAGAATGACAATGAAATATTTTGGCCAGTCTACGCTGATGCAAGCACAATGCGGGATACAGGTGGGACAGTATACCTGTACAGCTTCGATTATGTAAAGAACAATTCGGATTCAACGACGCCACATGCCATCGATCTCACTTATATACTCGGTTTACACACGTTTCCATTTGACGAGCGCGATAAGAAAATTCAGCAAATCATTTTAGCCTTACTGATCAATTTTGTTAAGACGAGTAACCCAACCCCTATGCCCGTTTCCGGAGTAACATGGATCCCAGTTGCTTTTCCCAATGGACGTAACTACCTAAGCATCGATGACAAATTGCAAATGAAGCCCTTCTACTACGAAAATAGGCTGCTGCACCGGACCGCCTTGTCTGACGCTTTCCAAATTACTGGCCAACCAGGAAACTTTAGAAGCAGGAAATTTCAAAATGCAGAACTTAATCTAACGGGCTTACCTTCTGACGCTGCCATCCAAATGATGCTGAAGATAATGTATGAAGAGATGGAACACGACGGACATTCAATAAGCACGAATGCATCGGAAGCTCGTTCTCAGTGGCAGTCTTTTAAGCCTTGGTTCAACGGTAGCCAACAAAGCGAAGTAATATTGTACTGGACATGCATTGCCCTTTTGGTAGTTTTTCTACTGGTCGGAATTCTAGTGGTGATATGCTGCAGCAAAGGCAAACACAGACGACATTCAATGAAGTCATCATATGAGCCCCTTACTGGATATAACGACAAGAAATTGGCGCAATCGGTTCCTACATATCAGACGTTTTAAGAAGTGCAACCCCATTTCGCTATGGAACTATTAAAACAACTACACTTTGAAATTACTCTTCTAACATGCTATTGAACTACGCGTAACAAACGTTACTGATGTATGACTGTTCAATGTTAAACGCTGCGAAACAAGTAGTATCTACACAACGGAGAGGGAAGAAAATTATGATCATGTTTTCAACGCGTGTTCTTATGGGCGACAACGTTCTGGATGCTCAAGGGCAGACATGATAATCAGCCGCTTCCTTTCATACTCCTAAAGCAACAGAACAGCGAATGGAAATGACAAAATTAGCATCACACTATATCGCCTACCTGTTTCAAATATTTTCCCACCTCATCACCGTGATCACGATGAAAGGTACCAGCGTGCCGGGCAAACACGTGGTGAGAGCGACAACGATTTGACCCCGCAGTTTCAGTCCAAATTAAGTAACTGTACATAGTACTAGTAGATGGAGCGGCTTTCACCAAGCATACTGAAAGAATCGCACCATTAGGTTTTCCGAAAAGATCAACGAATTTACTATGCTGCTTACAAGGTAATTTGAAACTGGGAAACTGCATTTCCAACGCTTTACCGTGAGCACTAATGTTACGATCTTGCAGAAGAACACCTTGAAGCTACAAAACCATTGTTGACAAGTTGTCCCATTGCCAACCTTCCCATCACCTTCTGCGGATGACCAGCAAAAGAAGCACGGTTTTGGAACACAATTTCCATCTCGGAGTGATACCTTCTCGGACGAGAAACTGAAATGCTACATTACTGACCTTGCTGCGGTCACTGGGCCGTTGATGTCAGACAAAATGGTGAAAAGGTCAACTGTGAATGTTCACCTGCATTTCGATTCATAATCTGTTTCATGAAGCATTTGGTTTTTACTTGCAAGCATACAGCTGTATTACAAACACAAAGTGTCAAAACTGCGTTTGTAGCACAACTTTATACCGTTTTCTGTTTATTCGCTGTTTAACCGTAGCCTTCGAGAATTCTCCTCTCGACGAACGGAGTGGTCAAATGGACACGTGCGTAAACCAACTACATATTTTTATCTCATCGACATGAGTCTCGAAAGCTATGGTCGAATAGCGAATAGATAAAGAAAAACTGCGTGGAGTCGTATTACCAACACAATCTTCACTACATCGTCATAAAACATCCAATTTTCAAAAGTGCCAAAACTTATAATATCAATCTTAAGCTCTGAAAGTGGCAAGCTTTTCCATGCTCTATTAATGATGCTATTGCCTTAACAGTTAAGGCACCTTCCGAAAAATGCAACAAAAATATCTTTGCTGTTTCAAAAATATTAAGAAATTAGAATATTGAAAAGATTAATTGGAACGGCAAAAACTTGACAGTTGCATTCACGAGGAACACCTTGAATGCCGACGCATGCGGGAAGAACCGGAGAAAAGCGTTCGACTCTGTCTCCTTCGGTTCGCTCTAACAACTGGTTCAAGTTGCTCAATGTTGCATACAGCATTTTCAAAACGTTTGCGTTGCCGTAAATCTGAAAATTCAATAGTAACCAATTTCGAATAGATGAATGCCGTGCAGGCAAGTCACCTGCGTCCAGGGTCCAACCATTTTTTCGAGATCAGCGTTGATGCATTGAGGACAAAGCTCAATTTTCTTAGTTTGAACAGAAATGTCATCACTTTGCTCATCAACACCCGAAGCCGGGGATGAAATTGTCTGTTCGCGACGCTGTTGAACTAGACTAGGAACCGTTTTATGCATTGCAAGTGTAACTGGGAACGCTCCAGTATCTTGACCAACTCGTTTCGCATGATCTACAAATAAACGTAGCAAACGGGGATCCAGCTCAGAGTCAGAAGTAGGAGCTAAGGATAAACAGATGAAAGGTGGAAAAATTAAACACGGAGCTTACTATTCAAAGAAGCCATTTCTTTTCTTTCAATTGCTTCTCGCAACTCCGGAGGCAAGGGAATGTTTCGCTCAGGATGAAGAACATTTGGATTAGCCATTGCAAGCATTTTTGCTGAGTCAAGCATAGTCTCTTGGTTCGGTTCTCCCAGAGAATACAGTTCTCCGGACGGTACGCCGGGTTGTACCACGGAGCCGGAGTCAGCAAATGGATAAACATAACTGGGCGGCAGATCCCGTCTACCGTGCAAGCTCTGTGGTTGTTGGAACAAATTCTGCTTATCTGGATTGGTTAAATCAGTGAAAACAGGGGGATAACCACGGCTAAAATCCGACGGAGGCAAATTCTCAAACTGAGCCACTGGCGTCGGCTGACCATTCCGACCATTTTGCTGCCATAGTGCCTGAGCGAAGCTATTCTGGGCATCCAGAGGAATCCGTCCTGATTGAAACGCTGCTGGAGCGTCTGTGTTCATTTGACCAAAGTAATTACGGGTATCTTCGCTAGGAATGAACTGACCAACTTGAGGACGCTGCCCAAACATCTGCACGGGTGGCAACACTCTCTGATTACGAAAATCACCAGTACCAAACGACAATGGATTGTCAAAATTCTGCCCTTGATGAACAAATGACGCACCTTGCTGTGCTAGTGCTTGGTGATAACCGGTACTATCTCTCCCTCCATTCAGTTCGGAAGCCATTTCATTTGGTAACTTCAACTGCGGAAACAGAGTAGATATAACAGCATTGGCTAAACTGGGAATTAATTGATTCATAGCTCCTGCCGCAGGCTTTTCCAGCGCAGATCCCAATGAAGCAAAAATGACGCACAACGGAACCGTCATAAGCGCGTTAAAATACATCATTCCAAAAAGATTTGTTGAACGAGACAACCAGCTGAACACCGCGAATTGACACACCATATGAAAGAACATAGAGCGACAAGATTACATCACCTATGCCCGAGAAACCCACAAAGAAAAGGATTCACATGTGACATAAATATGTGTCGGTCAACGGTCGTATAAACCCAACAGCGTCGCTTTCATTAGAATGCACGAAAGGAACCCATTGCAATTTGATAAAGTAATAGGCATAAATTCAATGAATGTTCACGCTGACATTCTCTTATAGCCGTTTCTTTGAATTTCCAGGAGAGTAAAAACGGCTAAACTAAAGAAAAGTAACCCACTCGTGCTTCTTGTCGTTAAAGAATATAATGCTTTACAACACAAACGCAGCTGATCAATCAAAATCAAGCAATCACTTAGATCGCTTCTACTGCACATGTCACTTTTATACGTCGGCAAATTAACGAGAAAAGTAAAGATTAAATGCCTGCTTCAAACACAATAGCAGATTAAAAAACAAGCTTCATGTTGCAGTAATTACTGCAACATGAAGCATCATGTTTCATGTTACTTTGCAGTAATATTTTAACTGCTTGTTGCTTGGTGGCTGCGCAGATTTTCACCATTGAAAATACGTTCCGAAACCTCCGCATTTTTCATTCGTTCAATAAAACAGATTTTGAATATTGGATTGCTTGTAATGGACTATGGCATGGTGGGATCATGGCATGGGAAGGCCTTCCCTTATCGCTAACGACGAGACTGGGCTGCTCCGTAAGCTTCCATCCTCACCGTGTTTGCCTTTACCAATGCAACTACCACAACTATTCACGGGTTAGGTTCTCTTTCAGGAACCACTCCCGCATTCAGTAGCACATCAACGAGCTACAATCCGGTTCCGTAAGGACAATTCAGATAAAACCGATTCATGCTGAAAATCAGGTTGCTTGTAACGAGCTCTCGCATGATGGAGTTGTCCTTCCGAAACGTATTATAGCTCGTTGTATGATATAGATACTGCGTGAGTGATTCAAAATTGAACCTAACCAGCGACTGGTTAAAAGGTCTTTAATGGCAAACGCACACACTGTGAATATCGAAGCTTTCGGAGCAGCCTAGTTCCGTCGTCAGCGATGGGGAAAGGCGTGGTGTATTTTGGCGAAAAGGGTATAAACAGGAGTGGGTAACTCAGCGTGGCTGAGATGTCAAGTGAAGATTTTGCAACCCGTCTGATGAAATAGACAGGTCCACACTTGACTGACCTCAACTCCGTGGTCTCTGTTAATGGTAGGGTTGGATCGTACGAAGAGGGCCTCGTTTATTTTTCCATAATGAAAACGGCTCTCGTGGAATAAGATCGTCGGTGCGAGGTCGTGTGGACATTGGGAGGAATGTTCCACGACCGCTGAAGCTTTGATTGCGTTGGCCATTGTCTTTTTTGGATCCATCTTCACAGGGAGACCGCGTTGTCTCGTTGTTGCCCGTTGAGACGATCTTTCGCGCTGGTGTACCGAGTCACACAGGACGAGCCTTAACCCTCATCATATGACTAAAATTATTTCTTTCTGCATGGTGGAAGGGAATTATTTCAAGTTTCAAGAATGTTTCTTCTCATAAACAAAAGGAGCGCTAATGTAGAGTCCTCTGTCCCCATTCTTGGTGAAACATTTATGGAGCATCTATAAGAAATAGCTTTCATGACCACATATGCTACGCTCCTACCAACCGTCTTTAAAAGATACGTAGACGATATTTTTGCAGTCATATTGGGAAAGAAGAAACATTTCTTGAACACTTAAATAACATCTTCCCAAATAACATCTGTCTAACAATAGAGAAAGAAACAAATAGAATGTTGCCATTCTTGGACACACTGGTCATTCGAGAAGATGACAAATTAACTACTCGAGTCTACCGAAAACCAACAAACTCTGACCGATACCTAAACTTTGATTTTCACCATCCGTTATCAGTAAAAACAGGTATCGTCAAGGAATGGTAGACAGGGCTGTGAACATATGTGACTCAAGGTTTTTTCGATCAGAACTCGCGTACATAGAACGCACGCTGATGTTTAACGGATACCCAACTAGACTAATTAGATTAGTCATTGAAGAAACGTTGCATCCTTCTATCACATTTACGCAGGACATGGACGGTGGAAGACCAACAAGCATCCTCCCGTATCATGCTGGTGTTGGTGAGAAAATAAAGCTTTTAGGGAAGCAACTGGGCTTCCGTGTCTTACCCAGCTTACGCACACTGCTGAGGACTGACAAAGTCCGTATTCTATCTGAGCAAAGAACCGGGGTCATTTACGAGTTACGATGTGGTTGCAACGCCTCCTACGTAGGAGAAACGGGCAACACTTTATTTCACTGGTTTCAACAACACATGGCCTGTGTGACCCGGTGCACCAACGCGAAAGATCGTCTCAACGGGACAACAACGAGACAACGTGGTCGCCCTCCGAAGATGGATCCAAAAAAGACAATGGCCGATGCAATCAAAGCTTCAGCGGTCGTGGAACATTCCTCCCAATGTCCACACGACCTCGCACCGATGATCTTATTCCACGAGAGCCGTTTTCATCATGGAAAAATAAAGGAGGCCCTCTTCATACGATCCAACCCTACCATTAACAGAGACCACGGAGTTGAGGTCAGTCAAGTGTGGACCTGTCTACTTCGTCAGACATATTGTTGCAAAATCCTCACTTGACATCTCAGCCACGCTGAGTTACCCACTCCTGTTTATACCCTTTTCGCCAAAATACACCACGCCTTTCCCCATCGCTGATGACGGAACTAGGCTGTTCCGAAAGCTTCGATATTCACTGTGTGTGCGTTTGCCATTAAAGATCTTTTAACCAGTCGCTGGTTAGGTTCAATTTGGAATCACTCACCCAGTCTCTATCACACAACGAGCTACAATCCGTTCCGGAAGGAAACTCCAAAACCGATTCAGCTGAAACAGCACCGTTACGTCTTATTTTTCAGCGAACAGTAATACTGAATATCGTCTCTATCTTTTTGGACACGAACAAACGACAAGGCAACTTAGAATCATCAACCCTTCTATCATATCAGCTAACAGTAAAAGTAGAAAATTGGATGTCTTGTAACGGGTATTCTATGTGTCATTATGGCATGTACGGCTTGATCCCGTTGTTAGTCGAGAGTATGTCTGAAAGTACTCCGAAAATAACGCCCTACCAGCGAATGAATGGTCAATTATTAGGAAACACGTTTCAAAACAACCTTTCGTAGTTTTCCGAAAGCAACGAAAAGGTTGTTTCGAAACGTGTTTCCTAATAATTGCCCATCCATTCGCTGGTAAGGCGTTATTTTCGGAGTACTTTCAGACATACTCTCGACTTCCAACGGGATCAAGCCGTACGTGCCATCATGACAAACAGTAAAAGTACAAGAATTAACGCAGTTGCAGAAAATTACATGAGACCAACATCTGAAAAGCAGCTGTACATGTCGCAAATTTGCCTTACTTTGTACAGTCAAAGGACGGCCAATTTGGGACATGTACATTTCTGGCTAACTGATGACAATTTGAGTTTTATGACACAATACGTACTAATAGGAGGTGAGAACCGTCAGCTCTGAAATTTCCGATCATTTGTAGTACTGTCACCAGTCTTCTCTCTCTCTCTCTCTCTCTCCATATTAGCTTCTTCTATGAAACAGTTTTATTTCCGCCATTTGCAAACAGAAAGCCATCTGTCAAACAACAAACAGTCTGCCGAACGAGGCACGGGTAGGTTGCAATAATAGAAAGAGCTACACTGAATTTACAAAATATGTAACGTTCGTGGAACTACCTTGTTTCGTTGTCAATCCGTTGGCTGTTTCACGGGAGAAACGAGTGGAACTTCATCAATCTGTTATGAAGAAAAGCATACTGATAAGGCATATACTGCACTTCAAATGATCGCACCTTTAAAGCGTGCTGAGGAGACATAGAAGCATTCCTGCTCGCTTGTCAGGCAGTATTGCTGTTCGTCCAACAAACGACGGCAGGTCACGTTGCTGCGTAAATATTGCCTTTTCCAAATCGATTTGTAAGCAAAACGATAGAACTGCTGCCCTTAGCGTGAAACACCTACGAAAGTAAAATAATGAGCAAATGACAAGCGTGAGAAAGTAGCGAGAGTAGCAAGGTTATCAGACTTTCAATGTCATCAATCAGACGTCAGAGACTCTAGTCTAATGTCATCATACAAAAGCGATAATGCACCTAAACTAGCGGGCGGGCGAACAGCAAACATACCACTTCCATACGAAATTGGAAATTCCATTCCATTAATTGGACCACTGCAATATATTACGATTCACTGGTTCGTCGTATCGGCACGTTTTCGAATAGAAGTACGATGAGCTCTATCCTACACATGCTTCTAACAACAAGAAAAGCGGTTAACAAGCGAGTTCAGTAAGACTGAACATGCTGGACAATTACTTTGAAATTACAGCTCTTTCAAACACTTCGTATGATCTTGAAGGATGACTCGCATCTTTCTAACATGCTGAATAATCGCAACCGCTTGGATAGTCTTCACTTCTCCAGTGATAGGATAAGCAAGAAAGGTCCTAATGTGAATTGTAGTAAAACACTATTGATCCCAACAGTGGAATAAAAAAGAGTCGTCCGATCAGAGACTTTGCCGAAACGTCACTGGTAATAAATCAGAAAATTTAATCATGTCTCATCACTTTAACACAAAACCATTTCCAAGATGGTAATCAGCACTTACATAATGGGACAATCGAGCAGGATCCTTGCTACTTTGCGTCAAACGATTGTCGAAAGACCACCACTGCGCAACAATGGAACACAATAGCAATGTGCCAAATCTGTATAGTTTAATAACATCCAGGCCGCCAGTATAAATTAACAGAGAGTTTGTACAACTGCAAAACAGTTATTCGTAATGATACTTTAAGAAACACTTTCGGCCACGAACTACATACAGTACAAACTATAATTAAGGAATTACAGCAATGACTAATCGTAGACAAGAACTAAGTAACGCTCTCTTAAACTATTCGAAATAAATACACAACGGAATTCTTTTCCTACTTATGTGAGTCATCCTTAGGACAAATATGACGAATGGACCTACTCGACGAAATCTTCTGTCAAGAATTCGGTGTTAAAAACAGTAACAATTGTCTTTGAAGATTGGTTTCTCTTTAACGGGGCGATGTATCATGTTTGAATATTACGGTTTAAAACATCCGTTAACTCTTGTTCAATGGGTCTTTTCTATTATCTGCCCGGCACCTACTGCAGTCGTAAATGGCAATCAAGTTCATATTTACAGTATCATGACGTCGCGGACCACCTGTGACGTATAACTTGAATTGACGGTGAATGCTGAGAGGTGTACTACACAGTCGTGGTTGTTGCAGCGTGCACTTGTACTGTCGTGTTCGCAGTTGCGTCTCGAAAAATTTTCCCTGTGTTTTCGTTTTCAATAAAGCCGCCAGTACGCTTTTCGTTGTCACGTTGTTGACGACTGCACACAATCAAAGACATTAGTTGCTACAAATATACCCTGTCGATAAACTATTAAACTATACCAACCATAACGTGAGGACTAAAAGTATATAGCGCTCTTCCTAACACATAACGAAGCAGAATAAGTATCAGAAGAGCCAGCTTAATCTTAAGCAAGTCAATAAAACCCAACCGTATCTTTTAAACGAATAAGGAAGTTGTTGTGTCCGTGAGACCGAGTATAAGTTTATTGGGCAAGCATGGAAACCAAAACCACATCAGCACCGAGTCACTGCATGTACTGTGCCCCCTCCAGGGTGTTCAGGTACACTGCCAGGTGACGCCTGTACACTACAGAAGTGACAACCGTAATGTTATCGTAAAGAAGCGGTGTTATCACACATAGCTGTTATTCCCGAATAAAATGGCCGACCGGCTATGCACTCAGCATGCGCCGCCAATTCAAGTTACTACGTCACAGGTAATCCGTGGCGTCAGGGATACTGTATGAATGAACTTGGTTACCATTTACAACTATAGCAGGTGTCGGGCAGATAATTGAAAAGACCCTGTTAAATGATACCCGTAAGAACACTGCAAAAAGAACCTAACAAGTGATTGGCTAGTCAGTCATGTTAATGAAAAATAGGCGAAAAGTGAACGTACGATAGGTTTATTCGTATCTTTCCGAATCTTCTGATTCATAGCATGTCTCAGTCACGGATATAATGATCGACCAGTCACTGGTTAGGTTCTTTTTGCAGTGTTCTTACAGGTATCAGTGAACAATATTCAACTGGTGCTTCAACCGGAATATTCAAACACAGTAGCAGTTCTGCAATATTTTTATACACATGCAAGACAGGTTTTAGTGATTTTAGCAGAAGTGAGATGATTTTGATATTGTTATAACGAAGTGCAGAGCAACGCACGAAAAAGATGATCACGTCATTGCTTACTACAGTAATACGGGCCACAGGAAGCAGAGACACGTAATTGTTGCTTGTGAGCTTGGGATTACGTTAAGGACGAAAGATAAATTGTGTTTTAGATGCTGCAGTAAAGAAAAATGAAGTATGTGTTCTCTTTCGTTCATTACTTTACTATTTGCACACTTAGGACTGAAACTTGCGTATTCAGTGGTCATAAAATTTATCCTGGACATGGGAAGCGGTCTGTTCGAGCCGACGGAAAGGTATTTGATTTTATGAACCTGTTGCATACCATTTTATCCTCACTCTTAGGTGAACATTTTCATTAACAAGAAGTGCGAACGTTCTCTAAAGATGCGAAGAAACCCGCGCGACACCGCTTGGACGGTTCCTTATCGTCGGAAACATAAAAAGGTACTTATTGAAATGGTGAACACTACAAATAACGGCGCTTGAAGGATATGTGTTACGAAGTTAAACATTGATCTTTCCAAACGCGTTTTATCCATGTTCATTGCATTTGGAAGGCTAATTGCTTAATACCAAATTTACGTTATTTGGCTGGTGCAGGTGCTAGGTCGACTGATACTTCGCTAGACTTTCTGCATGTAGTTAATTCTTCGCACACATGGTTGCAAGTATGGAAGTTGCTTGAGGAGGGATGTTCATGGAATGGGATAACAGAGAATGCAGCATCGTGGAAAATCATTTGTTATTGAGTTGAAAACTGGATGCATCGTAACGGGTCGTTGAGATGACATTTGTGTGTTAGACACGGTTTACCCGTTGGTATTGTTTCAGTGTATTATCGGAGCTTTCGGTACGCTCTAGTCCCGTCGTCAGCGAAAAGGAGGCCTGTTGTTTTGGCCTAACGGTATATATAGACGAGGTTGGGGCTTGTCGGAAGGGTGTTAAGTGGGGATCAAGCAGCAACCTGTCTGGTCAATGAGGCCTGCCCAAGCTTGGCTGATTTCATTGCCTCGGTCCCGATTGATCGAAGCATTGTGCCTAATGTAGCACGCTTCTTTGATCTTTCGGTGATGAAACAGGTTCTCGCGACAAAGGATCCTTGGCTGGAGATCATGCGAACATTGAGAGGAATGTTCGACGATGGCGGAGGCTTTGATGGTTTCTTCCATTATCTTCGCTGGTTCCTTTGTCTACGGGCGGCCTCGTCGTCTGGGCTGCGCGCAAATTGGGTGAGCTTTTAAAGAACACACGAAAATCGAGAGACTTTGCTAAGCGCTTTATTGTGTCTCCAAGGATGCTGTGGTAGGGGAGAACAACCGTAGGGCCCCTAGGCTGTTGAGGTAACACATTAGGTGGTTTAGGACGCAATCTACGGTTAATTATCGATGTTATTAGTTTGAACGGGTAACCGTTTTCCGTAAAAATGCGTTTAATATGCTGCAGTTCCTCGCCTAGGAAGTTCTTGTCGCAAATAGCGATGGCCCTGTCCACCATCCCGGCTACTATACCTTTCTTCACCGAGAGCGGATGGTGAGAGGTGAAGTGCAGATAAGCGTCCGGGTTGGTCGGTTTTCTGTAGATCTTGGTGGTCAGCCTGTCATCTCCCCGGATAACCAAAGCGTCTAAGAACGGCAGTTTTTTATCTGTTTCTTTTTCGATAGTCAGGGCGATGTTTTCAGGGTACAACCTGTTAAGATGTTCTAGAAATTGTTCTTCAGCACCCGTTGGTATTACAGCGGAAATGTCGTCGACATATCGCTTGAAACAGATAGGTCTTATATCCATATTGATGTTATCGAACGCGATCTGCTCAAAATGTTCCATGAACACCTCCGCGAGGACGGGCGACAGAGGCTGCCCATGGGTACTCCGTTTCGTTGGGTAAAGAACCGGTCTTGGAATTGGAAGTAATTGCCTTCATGCATGCAGAATGAGGCTAGTTTGATCACATGGAACGGGTTGAGTTTTGTCCTCTGTACTAGTGTGATGTCGTTGTTTACTGTTACTGTTAACTTGTTATTGAGTTCTTCAATTGTAAAAAGAAATTCACAAATGGTGTTGCATTAACAGGTGAGCGAAGTTGCCTGCATGTTGGCGTGTTCTGCGGGACAGTGAGACATCAAACCACGGAGAGAACTGATGAATTCGGGCAGCTATTTGTTCTGTTATGTACTAGCTAGCAATAAACCCATTATAGGGTTGGCAACGCCACGTTACAAAGTGAGTTCATAGTCACGAAGAAGTCTGATTGGCAAATGATTGGCCAGTTTATTAGCATTATTAAAAGTGAAAAGTACTGGATATTTCATAACAAGTTTGTGGTGTTGACATATGGTTATCGACGGCGGTTTGAAACCCATTTATAGTGTTGGAAAGATAAAGGCGTATCAACGATAAAATACAGTTTACCTATCGGCCAAGTATGTCAAGCTTTCGGAGCGCTCTTGCTCTGTCCTCAGCAGTCCAAATGTATGGAACTCGCGAAATTGCTCCGACAGCTACTGATACTTCGGCGATAAGTAAAGTGTATTTCATCATTGTTATACTTTTTTCAACTTTTCAAGGCTATAAATGCGTTTCAATTCGCCGTCGATAACTGTATAAAAGTACTGGATGTATGAGATGAGTTGTTTAAAGCTGACGGAACTTCCTAGTGCTGTTTTTACCAGTGGCTTTAGAGTATGAGGCTTGCAGTTTGTCTGAGAAGACAAGATTCGTATTGCAAGTGATCGAATCGCAGACACTCCGAAAGTCGAGACCCAACTTACATTTTGCGTTCGGTAGCGTCTTTTTATTTCAAACAAATCGTTCAGTCATTAACTCGGGCTTTTCTTGACAACAGGGGAAAATGCAACTGAGCTATTTCAAATATAAATTTCGTTTGCCGGTTAATAAAGAACTGTTCATTCAACCAAAATAGCGTCACTTCAGTTTCTTGCCTACTTCAGGGTGTTCAAGCTGAAGAAGTAGTAAAGCGTAAAGTTAAGAAAGTGCAGAAGTTTCAAAGAGCAATTGGAATACACTCTGTTGCTGACATAATGGCAAAACGCAATCAGAAGCCGGAATTCAGACGAGCACAGCGGGAACAAGCCGTCAAGTATGTCGTAACGAAACAAGTGCTCTGGTGGACTGGCGAGCACTTGCGTTTCGAAGATTAAGTTTGATGGTTCGTTTGACTTATGCATTTCAGAGCAGCTAAAGAAAAGACAAGGGAACAAAAAGCAGTGAAGAAGGCTGAAAAGTTGAAAACTACCCAGAAGGTTAGCGCTGCTGTTGCCTCGAAACAGAAGGCGGCCAAACCTGTGAAAATGCAAGCTCCCAGAGTTGGTGGTAAGCGCTAAAGGTAGAAGTGACCTTACCTGAAAATAAACTCGTAGCCCTGCTAGTATTCAGTAGCCTAAAGCAAATCATGTTTTACCGTTGCGAAACTGAATGCTAGTTTAAATATTGCTTTCGTAAGCAAAACTACGATTAGCACTCATTTGCAAAGCGTAGAATCGACAACATTCTATTAGGTATGTTGTGTTGTAAAATGAGTTTCTCAAATATTTTCATAAAGCATTGGACCACTAAAAGGTGCACTTTGAATCATTGCCACAATAGGAGCATGACCGCAGCATACAAGAGAAATTTGCATCATGAATTGATTATTTTATTACAGGTAATTAATGCTGAAATTGGCATGATTTTATTAATAAAAGCAAAGGCACAATCGTTTCTGCTGCTGGTGCGGCAATGAAGGTTCCAGGCCAATTAAGATGTGCTGTATTGAAATGAAGTACAATGCATTTCAACTGCACCTACGAACTACGAATTTACAAGGATATGGTAAACGGGGAAAAAGTGAACTGCTTCATATCATCGATACAAAATGGAATTTAACAGTGCGCAGCAGATACGAAGAAGAGTGAACGATGATATTACTGCTTCTTGATACCATAGAGCTTTGCTTGTTCCAGCAAGTCGTCCATCGTGGTTACACCAAATTCTTTATCGTACGCGTTCATAATCCGTAAAATATTGGTTAGCTGTTCTCTCCTCACACTGAAAAAGAAATTCCACAGTGCCACAGGACATGCACTTAAAAATGATTCACTATCAAAAGAGTTAAGTAGAGTGACTGCTTTAAATTGGAACAAAACCAAGTCCATGTACCCACCTAGCTTCATCAATGTCCATCGGCTCCACTACTGAATCACTGGTAGTCGAAGAGCTTTCATTTTCGCTATTACCACTTGATATGTCCTGAAGCAGAGCAAAGAATTCAAAACAAAAAAAACTACAATATATAAAATTAACATTGCTACGCGATAGAGCAGCTGCAGTTGACCATGGATTTATGGTCCGTCGTTTGTATAGTATTGCGGAAATAACGCCAACCGCAAAGACGGCAAGTAAACCCCATAAGAATGCGTAATTGTCGTTCATTAAGGCATCTGGAAGCGCTACTAAAGAATGAGACGGAAGTAATTCTTTCATTTTGAATAGTATTGTCAGCCGTTCAAGTCTCTTCAAAACCGTAACAGCTTCGCAAACATTTAATCGAGGTCAATATCAACCGTTAACTGATTTGTGAGACAGCAGAAACTTAAAAGCCTCATAAACAGACCAGGTTACTGCCGTGGCGGGCATCTGAAATAGAATTCGCGCCTGAAACCCACTGAAAAATCCAAGAAGCCCTCTACAAGCATATATTACTCGTATGGCATCACGCAGGCCATTCATTCCGCCTGGACAATACACTTGCTGGGTATTCAGCGCAGTTTTACACGCATCAAGAGGAGTGGTAACAGCAGCAGCCAAACCCCCGCCAAGGGCACCAGACAGCACGTGGCTTCCAGGACTATACTTATGACTGGGATTGAGCATTTCTTGAGAAAACTCATAAACGACGAAGTGCACACTTTGAAACGGGATGTTTAGTAGCAACTGCGTACTGTAGCTTCGATAGAAAGCACAAATTCCTTCTCGATTAAACACACAACGAGCACATTCCACACTATTCCTAAATGGGCTCGCCCACACTTGCATTCGTTGTTTAACCACTTCCATTGGATTCATGATCGCATCATGGACTACTGTAGCCATCGCACCTGCTGCACCTGGAAAATGATCAAATGAAATGTTGTCCTACATGGCCTTTTCAAAAAACATTCGAATTACCATAAGCGAAGGGATGATGGCCAAAACGTCCGCCAGTTAGGAATAACTTGACCTTTTCGTAAATAGTAAAATAGAACGCATGAGCGGGAGCTGCTCCAGTCATGATAGCACTCATGCCACGGAGGGGTCTAAGAAGCCCTTCGCGACGAACCATGTCGATTAAGCCAGCAACGGGAGTTCTACAATTCTGCTCAGGGCAATGGCAAAGACTTTGCACTCTAGTCTAAAACAACATGCCCTTGGATGGACCTGAAGCAATGCAGCACACGTCGCTTAAGCTTGCTTGTTCCATAAATTACTCCCTTTTTGTTGTGCATATTCTCTTTTCCTGGAGAATCGTACATCGTCCTTCATTTCTAAATTTCAAGCTTTTCTTTCCGGAGCCCCCACAATTTTTCTACCGAAGAGGGTGGAAAACAAGCCCAGGAAGCTCCAGAAATAAGAACTGGAAATTTAATAAAATAAACAACGATGTGCGGTAGTACAAGAGAAGAGACCGACCAACAAAACCTGTACAAAACATCCCATTTTCAGAAGACGAACAAATGTTTAATATCAAGAAACCAATGACGGGAATACCGTTAAAACACTGATCATCTACATGGAGCTTTCGAGATTTTCCTTGTCTCGTCTTCAGCGTGTCACTCTGAAAGCGAAGTGTCCATACGGCATTGCAGGTGTTTCCAGTTTAAAGTGAAAGGTCGTTAAGTTTTAAAGAACAATAATGTATATTGAAGTCATTCCTTTAAGAGGTGTAGAAATTTCTCCCTTGAAATTTACGGTCTGAGTATCCTGTTTAATACACTATTATTCGAACAAATCGAACATTAGTGGCGACATAGATTTCGGAGCTATGCCGCTCCATCTTCAGCGTCTTGTGGCGTGTTTGTAATGTGATGTGATGAAAACTTATGTGATGAGGAATATTTGATGGAAGAAATAAAGCACATAAGGAAGATCTTACATCATAATGGATATCCAAAAGACTTGGTTGAATCAGCAATTAGAAGGGAGTTTACAGAACGGAAAGAATGAATCAATCAGACTGCACAAACAATGAACCCTTCTATCCCGACCATTACGATTCTGTACTTTTACGGTATTGGAAACAAAATCAAAAGTGTAGAGAAAAATTTGGGTTTCCGTGTATATTTCAAATCTTCACCTAATATTAGAGCTTTACTTAGAATTGAATATTGGAATTCTCACGGATTTCAGTTGCATATTGTATGAAAACGGCAGAATACCCGTTCATCAATGCTTTACTTCCAATAGCGTAGCTTTCAGGACATTTGGTCCCGTCTTCAGCGCAAATTCAGGGCTCAGCGTATCACGCGAGTAAAACAGTCACGAGTGAAAACTGCCAATGAAACTATCTTGACGTTTCATGGACAGTTTTCACTCGTGACTGTTATACTCGCGTGATACGCTGAGTCCTGAATTTGCGCTGAAGACGGGACCAAGAGAGGTCCTGGAAGCTACGTTATTGGAAGTAAAGCATTGATTAACGGGTATTCTGCCGTTTTCACACAATAAGCTTTACTTAGAAATGACAAGCATAGCGTCCCTGGTGAAAGATCCCATGGTTGCGTTTATAGACTGAGTTGTAGTTGCTCAGCCACGTACATCGGTGAAACTGGACGCACAATCATGGACAGATTCAAAGAACACCTATCGAACATTAATAGATACAAGAATGCAAAAGAAAGAATACAGAATAACGGTTATGCCTGAAGAAGAGGAAGACCAAGAAGAGGTGCACAACTAGTAATGGAGAGGTTAATTCAAAATCCAGCAGTGGTGGAACATGCCGCAGAATGTAGCGGATGTTTCAATGCCACACGATTATGCACCGAGAAACACCATCGATGAAGAAAAATCAAAGCATTACACATAAGACATAACAGTTCTTTACATAGAGATAAAGGAACACTTGTAAGTGACAATATGGACAAGTTTAATACAGAGAACAAACTGCTGTAAACTCATCAGACCTGAACGATTCCGAAACGCAAACACGCCACTAGACGCTGAAGACGGAGCGGGATAGCTCCGGAAGCTGCGTCGCCACTAATGCTCGATTTGTTCGAATAATAGTGTATTAAACAGGATACTCAGACCGTAAATTTCAAGGGAGAAGTGAGAATGAATCCTGCTACAAATCCTGTATTTGCTTACAAGAGGTATAGAAATGCACAAAGAAGACATAGTGGCGAAGTTCGCACTACTAGAGGCAGACCTCAAATTACAGAACCAAACCATGTAATGGAGGAGTGTAAAAGAGCCTCTGCTTTTGTGGAACACGTGGTGGAATGCCCGATGTTACAATACCGGTTCAGTTATACCACGTTAACGCAGGAAGAAAATTTCAGACTAAGAAAAATCAAAGAGGCTTTGTTTATTCATAACAACCATTGTATGAATAGAGATGGAGGAACCGAAGTTAGTGATATTTGGTCTATAGTAACTCTGACAACTAAATGTTGTCAAATTCCAGCCCCAGGTTCGGAAGTACAAAGTACAGTGGAACCTCGATCACAACAAACTCGAAGTTAACAACTTTCGCTAATTACAATTCGCTGATACAGTACGATAGAATGATGTGGAAGTCATGATCGTTCGATCTCTTGGGGAACTTCTCTACTTGTTACGCGCTGCCCTGGCACGCTTCTATTGTTCTAGGCCTAAGCGTGACTGCTGGAACTGCGTTATCGTACTAATATGCAATGTTTCTCGCGTGCGACTAAGAAATGCTGATGGAACCTGAGCATACTTGATTCCATCATTCTATTGTTTCTGCTTTTTGACAATTTTTGGACAAAGATAAAATTTTTTCTCGCGCAGTTATAGTTAATTTGAACTCGGCAGTCATACAGCCAAGTTTCTCTAAAGAACGAAGCTTAAAGTACATGAAGACCGGGGCAATGTGATAGGGTAAACAGACTCTCGATTATAACAGAAATTCCGAGTTAACAACTACCCTCTGGCAAGTATTGTTGTTATCATCGAGGTTTCGCTGTATTCCGTTAAACAGCGAGGATACACACTCTGTGAGACAACAAGAGGAATGACTTCAACATACATTATAGTTCTTTAAGACTTAACGATCTTTCACTTTAAACTGGAAATACCTGCAATGCCGTATGGCCACTGCGCTTTCAGATTGACACGCTGAAGACGAGTCAAGGAGAGTCTCGAAAGCTCCGTGTAGATGATCAGTGTTTTAACGGGATTCACGCCGTTGGTTTCTTGATATTAAATATGAGATCATATCCCGTAGGCATGATGGATGGTTGCCACGGTTAAACCCGTTGTAATCACGTTCTCTGTGCTTCTGTAATTGCCAAGAACCGGTTTAACCGTGGCAACCATCCATCATGCCATGGCCGGGTTTAACTTTAACGGGTTTAACCGTGGCAACCATCCATCATGCCAACCGAACGCCCCGTTACCATGCACCCCATCTTCAATCATATCCCGTATTTCGAAATCCTATTTTCAAGACGAACAAATATCACAAACTGACAGCACGTAATCTCAAAGTGCCAAAATAACGTGAATTACCTTTACGCTGTCAAGTGGATAAAACAAACAATGTTCCATTGTGCCAGCTGCAGCACCAGCCAGCAAATGCACGTACACCTTGTGAGTAGGGAGGTGTTCGTATTGTTCGAGCTCCATGTAGCAATCTGTCATGAACAAATTCTTCACAGATAAAACTGAAAAGCGCAAATGGATTAAGATACCAAAATATAATTAAAACACAAGTTCTTCTTTATCCCCACAATGAATCCCTCCCCGATTTAGCAGGAACACGTAGCGCAAAGACATGCATCACGTTGACAATGGGGATCTCTATAATGGGCTTATCGTTCTATGGCTCCTGTTTACGCGATTTGGTCATCCGGAATCTGCGACCATGAAACAGAACATCAATCAAAAAACAGTTACCCAGATTACTAACAAACGAAATAAATCAAAATGTGCCACTACAGTTAATATAAAGGCTGGAGATGACCACTTGTGTGGGCAGTACGGTACAACGCCCCGCTGAAGCTCTCCTTATCGCGACAAGCTCATTTGCCGTTTCCAATCACGGAAAAACCCGTTGGAATTCGCATGTTTTATTGACGGTAGAATAGGATAAGCGAATGGGCATATGCGGAGGTTTCGGATAGCATCTGGATCCATCTTCAGCGCTTGTGTGCCGACTGTTCAGTTAGTTGGTTGGTCCGCAAGTTCCTCCGCTCGACCATCCGAGCAAACGACGTCAGCTATCAGGTCGAGCCTTGACCCGTCCAGCGTTAGTCGTTCGCCCGATCAGTCGTGCAGTGGAGCTAGTAAACCATCTGACCGAGCAAGGCAGAGGCAACACGAGTTTTCCGTGACAAGAAACGACAAACTTTACAGCACCCGTTGCGATGACAATTCCTACAGACAAGTTCATTTACCATTAGTAAAATGTTCAGTTCTAGCCATCCTTGCTAATAAAATGAGAAACCATACTTTGGCCGTAATATAGCATTTCTGATTGCACATCAAATAAATAATGCTCACAAGCTGTTACACATTTCTAAGGAAGCGAAAATCATGATAACAGGTTCAAAAAGCATACCTAGCCCATACTTACATTCACATCATAAGAACTGCTTTTTTTTTTAAAAAGGAAATACCGCACATCAATACACAAAGATTAAAGGATCAACAAAGTGCCTCAAAATAAATCTTATTTCGTAACGGGGTACAATTTTCATTAGCAGGTATCGTCACAGTCCCCCATTCCATCGTAAAAGTTTTATTAAACTCTCACAAAATGGCGGAGCTTTCGGACCTCCCCGCGGTCCGTCTTCAGCGCTTAATGGTCACCACGCAGCCAGTATTTGGTTCAGCAAGCTACTCTGCTCAATCAACCAGACGAGCGACATCCGCTATCAGGTCGACACCGTGACCCATCCAGCATTTGACGCCCATCCGGTCAGTCGTGCAGAGGAGCGAGCAACCCCTCCGACCGACCGCGATGGTGACCAAACGAGAAATGACGAAGGCAATAGCGACTCCCTTGATCGTCGACGTTTCCTCTTCTTCAAACCCGGCGGAGTTTAAAGTACTCATGCAAGATGTTTTCCAACTCCAAACCACCTTCTTCCAATACTGCGCATTCTTCTGCCTTGGTCTTCTCTGGTGGCCCTGTGCAGCCCGGATTTGTTCAAGATAAACCTTATTTCTAGTTTTAGAATCTAGTTTTACGATGGAACGGGGAACTGTGACGATACCTGCTAACGAAGTACCTATCCAACAGCGTACTGGAATGTAAAAAAGGAATGACCGTATGGCCTAAAGTTGGCATCCAAAATATTTTACTAGTATTGGACACAAAGGAATATTTATTCATCAATATTAAATTTGCATGGAACACGTAACTGCTCGACAAAATACACTGCACAAAATTAGGCTTTTAAAATTCATTAGCCTAATTTCCCCACAATTATGCTTACAGTGAAAGTATATCGTGGATCACCATACAAATGTTTACACAGAGTAATAATTACACTGTTCTGTCACTGCGCGGCATTGCGCTGATACACTTCGCATATTTGAACAAGTGTTAGTGAGCTACTAAAAAGAACAACAAAGTACATCTATTCATAAATGAGCTGAATGAAATCACCGCGAAATTACAATGATAGTTACAGCCAAGTATACTTTATTTCCTAACAGATATCCATAAACATTACAAAAACATGAATCAAAACGGTGTTGTCCCTTCTGGATTCATAGCTTTTACGAAGCAATGCAAACGAGCACAAGAGTAACAACATCAAGAAATAGAACTAACCTTCTTCGTTTGTTAACTGATTCAAACCAAAACTATACCCACACTTTAGCACCGCACCTACGGAGTACGTTACTGTCAAAACATTATTTAGATGTATGCATGTAACACCTAATGTTAACAGTACAATGCGTTACATATAAACAATTTATATCCAGTACTACTCACGGTTTTCTATGACAAGTGGTTTCTAATTTTTCTTACTCTGACGGGGTAAGTGCATTTTTATGCGAACCAACACACCAACACAGTAAACACCCGTTCGAAATAGCGTTTATTCCCAAAACGCAATAAATCAAAGCAGGTTCATTTGGAGTTGCGTCACTGTCCCGGTCGGTCGGTTTGGATGCTCGCTCTCTGCAGGACTGACTGGGCGGGCGACGGACGCATGACAGGTACAAGAGTACTACCTGATAGCTGATGTCGCCAGCCCGGACGGTCTAGCGGATGAGCTTGCTGAACCGCTGGTTGACTGGGCAGTCGACGAATTTGTTTTTATTCACTGATGACGGGTACGTTAGATGTACCCGAAAGCTTTGATTTATTGCGTTTTTTGAGTAAACGCTATTTCGATCCCGTCCAGTCGTCGGTTAACTACAGTGGATCCTGGTGCCACGTTCATCTTTATGACAGGAATAAATGTAGCAGCCGAACAGTCTGGTATGTATGCATATCTGGTATGTATTAGGAAGCATTTGCCTGTTTACCGACACACACTGCCGAAGATCCACTGCTGTGAGTAGGACCGAACACTACTGTACTTTCGCTTTGAGAATACACTCTGGTCGACTTCAACCGTAAGGCCAGGTTCTCCCGCAATAACCTGCTTTCTTAGCAGCCAGTCTGCTGCTACCTCTCTGAGTGCCAGGTTCTACTCAACGATTGCACTTCGGTGCATACCGAGTTTTCTCTGACAGAACCTGCACGTGCTGTACGCGCGGCTGTAATTAGCTAGAAAACCTTATCTGCATTATCGCCTTACTTTTATGCTGCATGCTTAAAAGAAGTTGTAGTACTGAAGAACTAACAGAATCTGAGGGGTTTACTTCATGCATGCAAAATTTTACTCCAAAAACAAAGCATAGCAATAAAAGCTATTGAGAAGTCTGAAAATGTCGAAAGTACATCAATTCGACATCACTTGGTTTTACGCCTGTCAATCTCACAGTCACAGATCGGCGCGTTTTGCTGTTTGTAATCGATCTCTTCCTCTACAAAGGATTTGTGACGACGCTGAACCCTCTTTCGATTCAATATGACGAAGGAAATGCAATGAGCAGCTTGTTCACAGCAATTCACAGTTGAGGACATAAGGTGGGAACATTTCGCTGAAACCAGAAGGCTTTGTCCTGTTTTTAAACTTGGGCTTCAATTCTTCATTCGTCTGCATTTCTAGCAATTCCTCTTGGACATACCTGCTGCATCGTCTGAATATGAAAATGGATCAACTGCGGGATTTTCATACTGGGAATACCTTCAAATCTTACGGTAAATTCCTGATGCGCCATCTGTACGTGATCATAATAGATTTCGACGTCCTCATCATGAAATTTTATTTTCTGTTTAATCTCACAAAGATTTGGAAACCGTCAAATCACGTATTGCGCCGAGTTCTGTTCGCACATTTGCACTTTTATTAAGTGTGGACACTGCGACCTTTGTTCTAATAAAATTAAGGCATCTCCCAGTAAGAGCAGACTGATTTCGTTGAATTAGAAATACATATCAGCTACCTAAGCAGTGTGACTTTGAAATTTTATGAAATCTTACAATGGCACGCCATTCTCCTTGAAGTATTTCAAAACGGTTTCACAAACCGCGTAAAATCAGTTGTCGTCCTTGGACAACCACCGCGGTTTAGGATGGAACAAAAAGCGATTGTACATTTCATCGCAAAACTTGCGGGACACTGTCACTCGAAGGTTTGTTTTTTGATTTTCTTAATTGCTTTAATACCATACTGCAACGAGCAATGCAAACCACCGTGGAGGTGCTTTTCGACCGAATGTCGCCGTTGTGCATTACGCAGTGCACAGCCATGGTGTCTGGTACAGCCTACTTTTGGTAGGCGAAAGATCTTCGTTGGCTATTCAGCATTAACGTTGCTCTGTCAGTTGCAGTGGATAATACATTTGTTAGAAGATTCTTGAAGCAAGAGAACTTAGAAACCAGGAGTTTCATAATAATGAAAAAATGATAAGATATCCTTGTTCAATGATCTTTATTGAGCGTACCTTTCAGAACTGTCGTGTTCCGTCGTCAGCGCAGTTGGAAAGCGCAGAAGATTTTCTACTTCTGAAAAACATTCTTTCAGAAGACACGATGTCTTTTAACGAAAGCACGGATCTTCATGTTGTACTTTTCCACGGATTTTGTCCCGTTGCTTTCTGTTTACTTACAGATCCATCACGTACAGAAAGCAACCGGACAAAATCCGTGAAAAAGTACAACATATATATATGGTCGTAAACAGGATGTTTCGTAACGGTGTAGCTATTCATGTCAGATCTGATTAATACAATTAACACCAGTTAATAACGCTAAACCGCATCGGAGCTTTCAGGGCTGCTCACTCCCCGTCTTCAGCGATACACAATTTTCAACTGTCTACATCAGGTGTACAAGTGTCGTCAAAATAGGCTTAAAACAATGATTTAAGACTAAGGATATTGGTCTAGTTTCTTTAAAGCGAGGAATCTCTTATCTTTCCAAATGTCTGAGCTGGGGATCAGTAATTTCAACACCAGCTATCTGGGATTCAAGCACTGTACGAATGGTTGGGTTGTGCCGTTCATCCCATTGAGGATCCTGGACAGTTCTTTGTGGTACTTTGCAACAACTGTTTCGGTAGACGACGTCTGACCGAATTTCACTAACCTCCATACCCTTATCACGGTTAAACGTGTTGGAGTTGTCCTTCCGAAACGGATTGTAGCTCGTTGTATGATATAGAGACAGCGTGAGTAATTCAAAATTGAACCTAACCAACGACTGGTTAAAAAGTCTATAATGGTAAACGCACACACAGTGCATATCGAAGCTTTCGGAACAGCCTAGTTCCGTCATCAGCGATGGGGAAAGGCGTGGTGTATTATATTTTGGCGAAAGGGTATAAATAGGAGTGGGTAACTCAGCGTGACTGAGATGTCAAGTGAAGATTTTGCAACAACCCGTCTGATGAAATAGACAGGTCCACACTTGACTGACCTCAACTCCTTGGTCTCTGTTAATGGTAGGGTTGGATCGTTCGAAGAGGGCCTCCTTTATTTTTCCATAATGAAAACGGCTCTCTTGGAATAAGATCGTCGGTGCGAGGTCGTGTGAACGTTGGGAGGAATGTTCCACGACCGCTGAAGCTTTGATTGCATCGGCCATTGTCGTTTTTGGATCCATCTTCGGAGGGCGACCGCGTTGTCTCGTTGTTGTCCCGTTGAGACGATCTTTCGCGTTGGTGCACCGGGTCACACAGGCCATGTGTTGTTGAAACCAGTGAAATAAAGTGTTGCCCGTTTCTCCTACGTAGGAGGCGTTGCAACCACATCGTAACTCGTAAATGACCCCGGTTCTTTGCTCAGATAGAATACGGACTTTGTCAGTCCTCAGCAGTGTGCGTAAGCTGGGTAAACTTTGAAAGAAGACATGGAAGCCTAATTGCTTCCCTAAAAGCTTTATTTTCTCACCAACACCAGCATGATACGGTAGGATGATTGTAGGTCTTCCGTCGTCCATGTCTTGCGTAGATGTGGTAGAAGGATGCAACGTTTCTTCAATGACTGATCTAATTAGTCTAGTTGGGTATCCGTTGAACATTAGCGTGCGTTCTATGCACGCGAATTCTGATCGAAGAAACTGTGGGTCACATATGTTCATAGCCCTGTCTACCATTCCTCTGACGATACCTGTTTTTACTGATAACGGATGGTGTAAATCAAAGTTTAGGTATCGGTCAGAGTTTGTTGGTTTTCGGTAAACTCGAGTAGTTAATTTGTCATCTTCTCGAATGACCAGTGTGTCCAAGAATGGCAGCATTCTATTTGTTTCTTTCTCCATTGTTGGACAGATGTTATTTGGGAAGATGTTATTTAAGTGTTCAAGAAATGTTTCTTCTTTCCCAACCTGTATGACGGCAGAAATATCGTCTACGTATCTTTTAAAGAAGGTTGGTAGGAGAGTGACCGCATCTGTGGTCATGAAAGCTATTTCTTCTAGAATCTAGATGCTCCATAAATATTTCACCACGAATGGGGACAGAGGATTCTACGTTGGCGCTCCTTTTGTTTGTTTGAAGAAACATTCTTGAAACTTGAAATAATTCCCTTCCACCAGCAGAAAGAAACAAGTTTAGTCACGTGATGAGGGTTAAGGCTCGTCCTGTTATTTAAGTCCACATCAGCGTTAAGCAATGATTCTAAAACATTGAGCGTACGAGCAATGGGTATACTGGTAAATAGGTCTTTGACGTCATAGCTTACTAAGATATCGTCTTTTGATACATTCAACGTTTTAAGTTCATTGCAAAACTGTTTGCTGTTTTTAACGTAGAACTCTCGTAACCCCGTCAGTGGTTTGATGATGTCTTTAGGGTATGCGCATAACTTTGATGTGACACTGTTTATACTGCATACCACAGGTCTGAGGCATGTTACTTTAACGGGCGTAGTTTACGAAATAATGTGCGGCTGCCACGCCTCCTATATTGGAGAAACGGGCAACACTTTATCCCACAGATTTCGTGAACACATGTCGTACGTGACCCGTTACAAGAATGCTGAACAAAGACTGAACGGGTCACATACCGTACACCGTGGCCGGCCCCAAAACCCGCGCTCCAAAAAAGATCATGGAGGAGGCCATAAAAGCTTCGGCGGTCGCAGAGCACGCCATCCACTGCTCACTTGACCCGCGACCAAAATTAATCTGCCGGGAAAGCCGATTACAGCTCCGGCGGATTAAGGAAGCTCTATTCATCCGGCACAATAGCACCATTAATCGCGACCAGGGTGTGGAGATCAGCGAAGTATGGACTGCAGCTATTAATAAAACCAAATGCTGCACCATACCAAGCCGACCCCCCCTCCTTGACCCCCATTGCGTGACTATAAATTCCCACAACGCAATAAACTCTCCCTCTTTCCCATCACTGACGACGGCACCAGAGTGTGCCGAAAGCTCTGACTGATAAGCGTTCTATATCTGTGATATTTTCTAATAACTGCCCATCCATCCGCTGGTAGGGCGTGTGTTCAGATCTATTACAGATACCACCAAACGGGTCGACAGCCGAACAAAGATATCCAAACATGAACAAACCCGTTACAAAACACCCAGTGTTCAAACACTTACTTATGTATACGTATTCGTAGAAATGCACAAGGTACGCTGTAGGAACGCAGCTATGTACTAACAGTGTACTGGTAGCTCAATAACTTCAAAGCATTCCACATATTCCAAAATCCGGAAAATTCCGAAATCCGGAATACCCCCGGTCCCGAGCATTCCGGATAATGGATACCCTACTGTATATATATATATATATATATATATATATACCCTACTGTATATATATATATATTAGCAATGCAAGCTTGTAACAGCATTTATCCTCATTTTCTTATTGATAATTAATGTTCTTCTTTTCTACGAGGTTGGTGCACATATGCGATCAAAATGTTTCACGGTTTTAACCCGTTTAGTAAAAGCCTTTAATTTCCATAAAAAGGCACAAGACTGCATAGCTTTAGGCTACTACTCATGTAGCCGTCATCAGTGCAATATAAAAAAGTCGAGTGCCCAACCAGCCAGCGGTTCAGCAAGCTCATCCGCTAGACCGTCCGGGCTGGCAACATCAGCTATCAGGTACTACCTTGTACCCGTCCAGCGTCCTTCGCCTGCCCATTCAGTCCTGCAGAGAGCGAGCATCCAAACCGACCGACCGGCACAGTGACGCTACACAAAATGATGATTGAGGCAACGGCAGTAGCTTCCCGAACCCGTCTGAAGTCTCTTTTTATTTTCTTCTTGATGTTTACGGTATTGATCCTGTTTGTTTATTTATTCCAGTGTTTCTCAATCTTTACCACGTCATCGCCCCCTTCCCGGTCCTTGCTGTCGCTTCCTGCTCTGACTGGTCCCCTAACGACCTACGGAAAGCTAGCAAGTTACTCTTGTGCACTTTATTTCCTTGCTATGACATTGCACGTATGCAATAAATTCGCTTAATGAAGGAGGAGTGCAAATTCAGGACCTTATTTCATGCATATACAATTTCGTATGACCTTTAGAGACAACTAACGAGAAGCCTTATACTGTCATAGCGAAATTAGTTTCTGGAGGTTCGAATGAAACCTGGTCAGTCGCAACTGCAGGTCACTGCGTTTCGCTGTTTGTAGCCAGCTTCTCTTCTTCATCAGAAGATCTGTTACCACGGGAAACCCTCTTTTAACTAAATACGATGAGGGAAATGCGTTAAAGAATCTCTTTACAGGATTACATAGGCAAACATATAACTTAGGTATTTGTGGTTGAACCCAGAAGGGTAGGTACCCATTTTCAAATTTGGGTTCCAACTTTTCATTTGTTCGCAACTCGATCAATTCCTCTTGAATGTCGCGTGCTTCATTTTGACCACAAGAAAGCGTCTGTATCACCCAACTGTGGGATTTGCATGCATATAATATCGCCAAAGCGTAGACACAGTTCCTGACTTAGCATGTTTAAGTGGTCACGTAGACCTGAATGATCTGATCATGAATTTTTGCATCCCTTTCATTTCACAAAGGTTTGGAAAATGGTAAAACATGCCTGGTGCTAGGTTACCTCCAAACATTTGCAACTTTTGCATGAATGCGCTTGTAACACTTCTTGCCTTGATAAAATTGAGATCGTCTTCTTGATCATCCGATGCAAGCTATCTGTAGTTTCTCTCTTAAATGTACGACAGCTATTCAGTCGTCCATTTGAATTTTCTACTTTCCCCTTCAATTCTCCATCACTCCCTTCGGTCCTCTATCGTCCCTTAGCTTCCATCGCCCCCTTAAATGTTTGCATTGCCCACCTTCCCTTGAGAAACACTGATTTATTCGAACAAGGCAAATAATTACATAATGTAGCTTTAGGAGGAAACGTGCCCCTTCTTCAACGTTGTAATGTCTACATAGGCTGAAGAAGGAGCGGGTTAGCTCCAAAAGCTATGTTATATAATTATTCACCATGTTTGAATAAAAAGGTAAGCTGGATCAAGACAGTAAGCATAAGCAAAAAAGTAATAACAGATAAATGGACATTTCTAGGTCCTATAAAGCACACGATTTATGTACGAGGGATCTGCGTGTCACTGGTGGTGTTTTGCGTCAATCATGCGTGGCAATGAAGACGTCGCACCTTCGTTCCTGCTGTGTAGTTTCCTTTGCGAAGGACAGGAGGATTAATCCAGCTAATTTAGATTTCCTCCATTATTTGCTGATTGAAAGCGCAGAAATATTGCTTCAAAAGGCACATGCTTAAAAGCGGTAGATGTGTAGTCATTGGATATTCTATGCAAAGTGAACGCAGCGAAAACGTGGGGCAATCCTGGGTTTTTCGTATGGGTAATTCAGTTCTTCACGGTTATCAGTAAACAAAACCAATGGGTGTAGGATTATTTATTGTCTGACGTACACGTGCAATCGGCTTTGTCGCGAAGTTCGATGAAGTGCATTCATTGCGAATCGAACAGTAAGTCTTCCTTACCACGAGAGATTACTTGAGGTAAGGGTGTATTGGGTTTGACATATACAAATCCTCCTTTCATTCTATCTCGAACATAACCTCCTATTTGGTAAATCTTGGTCAACACCCAGCGTCGGCGCATTTCACATGGCAGCATACGTGATTTATGCGGCTTATAAGCATCAAGTTGATCGCAGGGTATCAGTTTTACATTTGCACGTTTGCTGAAATGAACTTTTTTTCGTTCTTCCTCTCTGATATCTGGGATTTTAGATGTACCTATCGTACCTAAATAACGAAGGATAATGTATAATAATTTGTTTGAAAAAGTAAAAATAGTTAAAGTTGGTGAAATTTACGAACTCTTGACATGTAGAAACGTACATTCCCTCTGTGAATGGTCCAATTCTTCTTCGTCAAGTGTTTGACTAGGGGCATCTTTACCATTTGCGCTGCTTTCTTGTGAACTCATTGCCACCTTATCAGTGTACCCACTGACAAAGAGAACAAATCGACGTTAAGGTCACCCCCTGAATAAAGTGACGATGTCAACGTAGTTAAAAATAAGTTTAAGGAACCAACTTTAAACTGTACAGAAGCTTCTGTACCTTAAAAATTCTTCAAACGATAGGATGCGACGTAGTAATTCACGAAAACATTACCAAAAATAGCGCAGTGCTAGAATTGATTTTCCGGAATGGATTGTAGATCGTTGATATGATGTACAGACTGTGTGAGTGCTTCCTAAAAGACAACATAACCAGTAGAGCAGAGGTAAATACAAACACAGTAAGATATGGTTCAAACCTTTCGGAACTAGGCTGCTCCGAAACCTTTGATCCGGACATACTTCACTGTGCTTGTCTTTACCAATAAACCATTATAGCCAGTCACTGGTTAGGTTCTATTTTAGGAAGAACCCACCAACGAGTTACAATCCGTTCCGGAAGAATAATTCCATCATGCCAGAGCCCATTATAAGCGAACCAGCTTAAATAGCGCAATGCTTGGTAACGTGAACTATGAGTACGACACCTACTTACCGGAGCTTTCATAACAGACCAGTTCCGTCGTCTGCGCTTCAAAAAGGTTAATCATTCAAATTTGAAGCAATGATAGCCCGTACTGTCACGAAGAACCCAAGATGAATACCACTGAACAGGTGAATCCATGCGGGTCTATGTCAGAATCCCGAATGACGTAATCCCGAATTGACGAAATCCCGAATTGACGAAATCCCGAATTGACGAAATCCCGAAGTGACGAAATCCCGAATGGCGAAATGCCGAACGATCAAAATCCCGAATATGAAATAGGATAGATATGAGGCAGGAGAGCACGATCCAAGTACGCTTTCTTCATTATAAGGAAGAACTATGTCAAGCGAACGTCTTCAGCAAGACAGACCATTTCACGTAGTGAAATCCGCGATGATTCAGTGTTGAGTACCAAATGGATGCACCGATAGCTTACTCGCTTCCCTTGCTGTACATATTAATTCAGCCCATTTACTTGGTCCTTTGCATGCACTTAATTTTAGATTATCTGAAGCAGTACACGAAAGTAGACTTCATTAATCCTGTTCTTGACTACGAGCTAAGCTTACGTATTAATTCTTCCATTTAATGACTTTGAAATGAATTTGTTATCATTACGTCATCGAAAAAACTTCATTACTCCTGCACTTCATTGCGATCTGAGCTTAGGTACATTTATTTAGCACGTTTAAAATAAATTCGTTTTCTGCATTTCGCTTGTTAATTCAGTTGCTGTGTATGCTCGAATTAGCAATGTTGTAACGTGCAGACCATTGTTTCGCTACTTTCTTCGATACACCGATTGTGAACCCGCTACAGCTCGACTATACATCGCCATCAGTTCTCGGCGCATCTCGTCATCAACGGCACCAGCGTTAATGAGGCACCAACAATGCGGACAATGCGCGGTTGAAACGTCTCTCGTCGATATAAGGGCGATCAATGTTGAGCGCATTTTGCATCTCAGTTTGGAATGAACGAGAACCTGAAGGAATTATTCTATTTGTTTACAGTCCTTCAGCCTCAACTGCATTTGTTTGCAGTTTCAATTCCGCAACGCACATACACACCTCTGAAGCCAATTGCCAATTGTTTCCCTTTCAATCTTGCCCCAGCTGTTTTACTGTTCTGTTAAGTTTTCCATTTACAATTTCATAGGAACATCTCTGTCAGCACCAATCTAAAAGTGTCATGTCGTAAAATCTAAAGGGAAAGCAGTAGCAAGTTGAAAAGTACGTATATTCATTACACTTGGCCAAGCAAGCCTAAACACTACAGCCAGCAATAAAAAATGGAAAAGGCAAAATGACAATGAACTCGTATGAACAACCAAGAACTGTATTACAGACGCAGACTGTGCGCAACTGCAAGCAGATAATCCATAACACGCGGACGAATCGCACGATTGCTGACGACAGCTTCAAGCTGTGCAGTTCGCACTGCGTTAGACTGCATTTGTCTAGGCGTATCCTCTCCTCTTAGAATACGTTCATATTGGGTTTCTACGTGGCGCTGTTCCCGTCGAAATTCTTCGATCATCCTGTACAACCCAAAGTGAGCTCCTCCTACGAAATTTTCCCATCTTCTATGCCACGCTTCGACGCTGTTTTGTGAACGTGGAAAACCGCTCTGCATGCAGTCATACATGCTCCACAAGTCAGGCGGAAAAAGCGGTGGTGCTCTCACAACAACAGCATTCCGGAGGCGTCTTCGTGTCCTGCCGTGCGCGTAATTATTTCCAAACCATTCAGAGAGTTGACAGGCTTCATCTGGCAAATGTCGCTTTAACAAGTCGAAAGCATCTGCAATTTCGTCAGATGGAAGGAAAGCTAATGCTGACAAGTGCCGGATTATCAAATTAAATTCTTCCTTTCTACTATATAGCTTGACTAGTCCACGTTTTTGCACTTCTCTCCAAATGCATTGTGCAAAGTGGAAATAACAAACTTTGTTCGAGGCATGCGGAAAGACGGTTTTACAAGCATTGATTGCGCCCAATTCAAGGTCCGTCATTCATATTGCGGGATTCAATGACAATTCATTTTCTTCACTAAAGGCTACCAATTCTTCAAATACGCTTTCGTAAATCGCTCTGCTTTTTCCAGTCATTACAACATAAACCAATGGAAATGTTCTAAGCGACCCGTGGACAACAGGAGCATGAATTGTATAAAACTGATAAAAAACTTTGGGCACCGTTTTGAAAGTTCCATCCATGATCCAGAAGGATGAAACTGCAAGTTTCTGCACATCTGCCTTTGTTGTGAACATCAAAAATCCGTTTTCGCCAACTCGTTTGTCCTTTATAAGAAACATTTCTCCGCCTGACGTAACTCGCAAGTCCATTGGGACATTTATGTCAGCAAGTGTCTTCGGCTCCACCGGTCTCTGTGCGCTCCGAGCTCTTTTTATCCTCTGCCAGATAGCTTCATTCGACGGCAACACCGCCGCTACGTGCAGAGGAGCAGAAGTTGTACACGACTGAATAATTTGGCACGGCAAATCCCTTGTTTCTCTAGCTTGTTTTTTAACACCATCCATAATCTAAACATGGATTTCTTGGAATTAACTCTTTGTTAACAGTAGTCATGCGTTACCATGGAAATACTGGCGGCACTTAGCCACGGTGAATGATTATGTTCAACAAATTTTGCAAGGTAATGATGGCCATCTGATAGCTTGCTGATCGCTCGTCCTTTGCAACAGAGCGATTTCTTACGTTCACAGCACCAGTAATAGATGTTGCCGACGCATTTGTCTTTCACCATCAAATAGCCACGTACGCACAATTTGCCTGCACCTTTCTGTGAAGGAACACTTTCGCATATCTCATCCATTCAGCTGAAAGGTTTTGACTATCCACAGACAAATCTCAAAAGCAAATTAACGATTCTATTACGGCCTACCGTTCAATAACCTGAGCCAGGAAATTAGGAACGACGAGATATTCGTTTGAAAGAAAACCAGCAGCGTCTTGCACACAATTGTAGAAAGCGGTTTCTTCGAAATATTATTAGCAACTGGTTACGCTGAGTAGTCTGACCAATGCGTCTATGCACGAAATTACTGCTTTGTCCGTTGTCTAAGAAATGTTAAAGCATTGGATTTTCAAGACGTACGTTTCCCATTTCCAGTGTTATAAGTTTAGCTTTACTGTGAAAATTTTTCTACTCAGTATTTGGTATATTAGCCTCACACAGTTTAACAGAGTATGTGCGTTACACAACTTGGATATCATGTGTAAATAGTTGTTGTTCCCAATAGGTGCATCGCTTAGAATGGGCGTTATGAAAATGAACCTCTTTCATCACAGACCGTCCATACATGAGACTAAGTCTATGCGCATTATCCAAAACTCAAGGTAAAGTGTGAAAATCAATGCTAGAGTGGTTACGTGGATTCATCAGGTAACGCAGGTCTTCCAAAGTATTAATAGAACCTAAGCCTAAGCTTAAACCAAAACATACGGAAAATTGTTGAAAGTCAAAGAGTGGATAAGTGGCTTCATCAGACAAAGCGGACCTCCCGCAGTAGAGCTTAACGCGTATGCTAGGCAAACGGAAAGTTTGGAAATAAAACGTTACAGTTAAGGTTATGTTCTATACCATACTTTCCGTACACACTCTGAAGATTATCAGGCGTACAATGTAACCTGCATCCTCGAAATAATGCAACGTACCTTAACAGCTTCCAGGGCTTTCCACAGAATTCTCGTCCCGAGCTTCCACAGGAATAATCGAAATATTCGTTCTAGCTGAGCACGTCTTCCACACTACGGGCAGTGCTTGACCTTTCGCGTATCGCTTACACCATTTTTTCAATAGTGATAGCAGTTTGCTTCAGAGGAATGTACTTCGATGAATGCAAAATGCAAACAGTTGCAGGTCAGTCCAAAGATTGCCGACTGACGTGATCATTCAAATGCAAATCAAGCTGAAGAACGTTTGCCAAGCTCTGAGGCGTTATTTCGGGGACAAGCTTCTTCACTGCGCTCTTTTCCGCGTCGTTGGCGTCTCAGTTTGAAGACGCACACGCCCAAGAACAAAAACAATGTAATCGTCACAGACAAAGTTGTGTTTCTCGATCTTCGTGTTAAAGGACGGCAGAATACTCGTTCACGAATGCTCTTATTGGACAGCACAGCTTTCGGGACTTGTCTTGGTCCCTTCTTCAGCGCAGAAATCTGACAACACCCATTATATGAGTGTAGCTGTGATGATCTCGGTCTTCTGCAGATGTCCGTCCCGTGAAAACCTGCATAAACGAACGGATAGTAATGCTATGCAATCTTAAGGAATACATGCCGCCAAGCCATCCTAGCGCGGCGGGTACAGCTTGGCAATGGTGCAGAGTATCAATGAAACGTGCACATAGTCACGCAAAGTTCAACCGTTCCCTATCAGTCGTTCTGTCGAATTGAACCATGTACGCTTTGAACGCGGATGGCGAGAGCAAAAGCCATCATCACCCCATCGCCTCCGGGCTGCCACATCATGCCTTATCGCTTTAGCATATGTCTAGTGAGAAAATGCTGAGTGAGCTCTCTCTTCGCTCAACAACATTTGAATAGTAAATATAACTTCAACTTGCAAGCTCGCCCACTCTCTCCCGCTTTATAGTTCGCTCGTAATAAGCATTAGTATCTTTTTCTGTTAGGGACTCAATTCGTGACAAGTCGTTTCCATCATACGCCTCTCTTGGTGCCCCAATGAGGTTTATGCTTTATCACAGGTCAGTGTCTCACCTTAACTTTAGGTAACGCGCAGGAACTCGAAGTTTAGCAACGAAAACGACAACAGCAAGGGAATCGATTTCTGCATTTACCTAAGCCTGGACTTTGATATGACGGCTACGTTTCCCCGTAAAGTTTACACAAAGGCAGAAATAGCTGACGAGGGGTCTAAAAGCAGTCATAATGGATGAAGTTTGGCAAGGAGACGGCGAAAATGACGAGAAAGTGATCGCGATGGCAGAAATGCATACGTTGCAAAGTGCGTTACGTCACAAAAGGTGACCAAATAAAACGAAAGCGGAAATTGCTCCGCCTAGTGGGTGGGGGCTAGTCGCGATATGTGCCGAAATGCTTTATCATTCTAAAATCGATAGTTTCTCATATTTCTTTCAGTAAAGTTAATTCTTTTCGATAATGAAGAAAACTGTTCTTGATATTACGGTTGTAGCAATTGTTAATTCTTGTTCGCTGCAAAACAACCTAACCAGTGACTGGTTGGTTAGTTATGCTAATAGAAACAGGCGAAAAGTGAATGTACGAGAGCTTATCTCAGAGCTTTCGGGATAATTTGATTCTGTCGTCAGCAGTATGATCAAATGGAAGAAAACCGCTAAGATCAGGACACGGCATCTGATCTTATCGGTGACGACGGAATCAGATTATCCCGAAAGCTCTGAGATAAGCTTTTGTAAGTTCACTTTTCACCTGTTTTCACTAACATAACTGACCAACCAGTCACTGGTTAGATTGTTTTGCAGCGAACAAGAATCAATAGTTGCTACAACCGTGATACCAAAGACATAGTACACAGCCCTGTTACAAACATACCAATCTTTAATGAAGAAAATTTACTTTTATCGCGTTCTATTGCCCATTATATGAATAATTCCATTTTCGGGATTTCGACCATTCGGCATTTCGACAGTTCGGGATTGCGCAGTTCAGGATTTCGACTGTTCGGGATTTCGATTCTTCGGGATTCCGTCTTTCGGGATTTCGTCAATTCGGGATTTCGTCAATTCGGGATTTCGTCAATTCGGTGTTTCGTCAATTCGGGATTTCGTCAATTCGGGATTACGACTTCGGGATTCCGTTCTTTCGGGATTTCGACCGTCACCGAATCCATGCAAGTAGAGCAGTTTTTCGAATTAGTGTAAAAACTTTCGTGTTCGGCAAAGTTCTACAGACTGTGTAGATTGGTCAGATGTTCGCTCAGGGACGAAACGCATGTTTAGGCTTTCTTGCATCGGTGTTCACTTTTGTTTTGTTGTAGCAAATGGGAGAATCGCCTGCTATAAAATTAAACTTTAACCCAAAAACGAAATATGAGACCTCAGACCATCTTCTCCTGTCTTCACAGTTTTGCGTCCCTAATACAGTGTTCCAGCTGATTAGTAGGAACAACGAGTTCGCCATAGTTAACCTTCGTTTTTTGAATGCCGATGACGCCAAAAAGAAGCCACATTTCGAAACAACGAATGGGCACTGAATTACTAAAATCAGGGTACAGGATATTTGCCCGCCGCGGAATTTATCGCACCTCATTTCACGGGTTCTACACCTGCTTAGGAGGCACAACTCCCATCTGTGATTCCATGCTGTCCAACTCCGAGGTTCTTCTCCCATTTGAAAAGATCTGACCCAACTTGCTGCGTCTTTGCTAAAAAAATTGTAATGCATTACTACTCCATCCTAGCTATGCTTGAAATCTTGTACCCAGTCGCGCGTCAGTATTTCAAGTTCCGAGGCACTGGCTCAAATCTGACCGACTCTTTGGTACATGTTTGTGAAGCACTACTCCCACCTGCGAGGCTATTCTGTTACCCAGCGAAACTACGATCCAGCCGCGTAACACAGGTTCAAAAATTGTAAACCATTACCTCCATCTGCCGGCCTATACTGTCTTACTCAGAGAATTTGCTCGCAATTTCAGCGCTTTCATCCATATTGCAGGGCTTCGGCCCAAAATTGCGCGGTACTACTCCTTGCGAGGAGATTGTTCGCGTGGGTCAGAGCCTTAGCGGGGGAGCAGGATACCCTCGTAAGCGGAGCACGTCACTTCGCTGCACGCAGTTCGCCGCGCACAGTTCGACGTGGGGTCAGTTCGTCGGGGCGTTTCGCCGCCGTGTCCTCAGCTCACTGACGCGGTGGCACACGCTAAGCTGTCAGTCGTTCACCAATAACCGATAACCTTTTTTTGCGGCCAGTCTCCATATTTGACGGTTCATCTCTCAATACATGTCCTTATTCCAACATTCGGGCCTCTCCTCCATGTTTCCTCATGGCACCCCATGTAATTTCTGCACCCAATTCCTAAGGATACGCTACCTTATTCGATCGCGACGCTTCTTTCCAAGTTTTATCATTATTCTCCCAACTTAAGCGCTCATCTCCCTGCACATTTCCTTACTCAGACCTTCAAGTCTCTCCTCCATGTTTCCTCATGGCGCCCCATGCAATTTCTGCTCCCAATTTCAACGTATACACAATTTCATTCGATCGCGACTCTTCCTTCCAAGATTTATGATTCTTGTCCCAACTTAAGCGCCCATCTCACTGCGCGTGTCCTTACCCCCACCTTCTGGTCTCTTCTACATATTTCCACATGCAATTTCCGTGGCTTGACTCCAAGTTACAGTCTTCCTTAAACGACCACCACTCCTATTTCCAGGTATTGAGGCTTTACTCCACCCCTGACCGCTTAGCACCCGTTCACTAATGCCTTCTGCTATCAATATACAGTGGAATATCCAAAGTTGACCACCTCTATAAGTTGCCGCAATTCTCATGTTGACCGTACTTTTTTGGTTTGTTGGCCCGCCATTGTGAAACGTAGGAGAGTTACCTCTATATGCTGACCGCCTCCGCATGTTGTACCTTGACAACCATAGCTGAGACACTGGCTATTAATTACTACATGTTTGGACCTCCATAACTTGACCAGCAGAATGCCGTGAATATTGCAAAGTGAAGTTTGCTTGAGCATCAGCACCAAGGTGACAAAGCATTTAAGATGCATTACTGGGCATAGCTTTTAGACTGGGTCGTTTCCTGAACTCAAAGGACTAACCTGGTTACTGACGCATATGCACTTGTTGGATTAGTTAACGCTCTGAATTCTGTTCCCTGCATCAGTTTCGCGTGGAATAGAGTACAGCCAGAAACAATAACGAAATGCTTCCAACAAGCTGGATTTGTTACAAGTCAAGAAACACAGTCATTAAGGCCTCCTCAGACAGTACACCCAATATGGGAATATTCCCAGGAGTCGACTTCGAAGCATTTGTTACAATGGACGATGAATTGGTGACTTGTAATGAACCTGATGCAGAATCTATTTCTCAAGTGGTACTATCCGACGTGCAGGAAATGCATGAGTCGGCTGATGATTTAGAAGAAGAAAGCGATAGCGATACAGAAGTCGAAAAGACTCTAACAGCTGACGACGTTCGCCATTCACTACATGAGCTAAAGTTATTTTGCTGCTGAAAAGTGCCCCGATATGCTTAATGCATAATTAACGCTGACTTTGCTTTCACCACTTATGTGTGCAGGAAGAAAGCGAGGAAGACAAAGATAGACTCTTTCTTGACACGTGCAACGATCGGGCCATAAAATGCACTGATCGTAATGCTCTTTTACCACTGTTTTATTTTCATTGTCTTAATATTAATTCAGTTTTTAATCTTTTACTTTCGTACTGTTTCTTCATATGGATTACTACGTTCCATCTTCAGTAAAGTGCCTGGAAGGAGTTATGGCTTGTTTACGACTGAATTCAAGGGGGTGCCTCTACATGTTGACCACCTCTATAAGTTGGCCAGTTTCTTACCGCCCTTTAGTGGTCAACTTATAGAGGTTCCACTGTATTTCTTCTCCATGTGTCCTCGCTGAGCCGCGTGCAATGTAAGGGAAAGCTGCATGTTGCGTTGGATCTTATCGAGTCACGAAACTTGTTTGCACGTATTGCGGCTTTCTTCACATTTATTCGTCGCTTACATTCACTCAACCTGGATAATGTGCGCCATTCGCATGCAGTAGTTTTAAGTTCTGAGGTTTTATCCATGGGATTATCGAGCACGGACCGAATTTAGTCAGTCTTTTGAGACCGTTTATCTGCGTTGCGGGTCTACTACTAAGGCGAACTGGGTGACCTCCCTTAAACCGGACATGCAAACAACGATTGATCAGAAGAAATTATGAGTTCATTAGACTACAGAGAACTACAGTACAGCAATTGTGTTGAATCTTTGCAGCGAATATACAAATAATTTCGAATATTCTCTGTATTCCCACGAATTTACTCTTTGTAACGGGCACTATTCTCTTTATTAGACAAAATACGAAGCACAGCAATTTCGAGGTCGCCACGGACATGGTACCGAATAGATTTTTACTCGACGCAAAACACGTTTAACGTGAACGGAACACTGCAAGCAACCCACAAGAGCCTTGTGCCCTAAAATGAAAACCCTAGTACAGGGGGTTCTCGTTTAACGTCAGGATGCGTTCCTGGAGAAGTGACGTTAAGCGAAAATGGCGTTAAATGAAACTGACTTTATTATTATTATTTTGATAGGGGCTGCGGGGATGCGTTCGCAGCGCGTGATGGCGATGCCAAAAAACAGAGACTTCCGGGGCTATTTCACCGAGGCCTGCGCCAACTATAAGTATGTGACCTTAAGATATTAGCAAAATACAAACACGTTTTATTCGGCTCTATTTTCAGTATTTCCGAGTAGCTGAAGTAATACTGATATTACAGGCCACTATTATAGCCCACCTTCATGCTTATCTGTGCTGCAAAATCCTATCCAGTGTCTGCGGCTGTGCATGCCTTTTCTTTCTTTCGTATATCTCTCTGTAACAGCTGTACGCAGCCATGATCATCCGGATCATTTAGTGATCACTTAACCGGAAGAGGGGGCCGCCTGTCAGCAACCTCTGTGCCCCCGTCAGATTTTGCCAGAGGGCCTCACTGAGTAGGCGCTGACCAGGCTCATCATCCATCATACCCTGATGGGTGCTGGACAGTCGCATCGTCCATCATAACGATCCTATTCATTTCAAACTGACAGGTAACCGCTACTGCTGGGCAGAGTTACACTAGCCAAATGGGAGAACCTGTCAATCTTTGTGTGTACTGTATTTTTTCGCCCGTTCACGAACGACGTTATAGCGAAAATGACGCTAAGTGAAGCGACGTTAACCGAGAACCCCCTGTATATAGGAGATACTTCTTCCAATTGCTTGCCAGGTTAGAGGATGCTGCCGCTTCAGTCAACGCCGCAGTTGACCTACGAAGGACCACTGTTCGTCATCGACCGGACTAACAACTTCGCTGAGGTCGTGAATCGCAGAATTCGATCAGAATTCTGTGTGGGACGTAATTATACGTGATGTCTTAGCCCACCTCCTTCGAGTTACTCTTAACGGTTTTCACCCCGGCAAACCTAACAGAAATAACTTAATTTATCGAAAACCTGCTTTGCTTGCTTACCTCTGAAGACGGCCTGAGTGCAACAGATGGATGAGAGGAAGCAGTCACTCTCAGCGAGGTCGAATGTGTGCTTCTGAAATTTTCGAAGTTGCGAAACTCGAAACTCGGCCAGTCAACGTACACACTTACCTCACTTATCCATCTTAAAGTTGTGCGCAATCCCCCGGAGATATTCAACCATGTTTCGTCTGTCGTACTGGCTTACGATAGCCAGAATGTTCTTATCCGCTCGGATATATTTCTGGCGCTTATGCTGCGGCTATTCTCCCCTGACGTACTCTTCGTATTCCTTGTCACGACCGGGCTGGACTTTACGTAGGCCGTCTATGAACCTCCAAAGTGTTGGTTGGTCCACCCCAAATTCCGACCGAATGCTGCGATTCGCGGCCTCTGCGAAGTTGTTAGTTCGGTCGATGCCCATCAACGTCCTTTCGTAGGTGGACCACATACTTGGAGGACATAGAGGCGCCCGACGGCCATGGAAGCGGTTCCAGGCTCTCACGTAGTTCTGCTCGAACCAGTATAGGGTCGGCAGAAGTTCTCGTGGGGGCACTGTTCCCAAAACATCAGCCTCATCCAGTTCAGTTGTAGGAACAAACGCCAAGGAGACCATCATCCGGGCGAACAATGCAAATTCTGGCTCCCTACGGCACCTGTTTATAAGATCTTGGTTTAAGTGCATATGCACGTTTCTCACCAGGGGGAAGAAACAGCCGAATATCCATGCGGAGGGAAACGTGGCCACAGCGGCATTCATTGCTGCCATCTCGAAGTCCATGGAGATGGACCCCGGAGAAAATTGTGGACACCTATCCCTTATCGCTCTGAACATTCGGCTGTATGTCGGTTTCTGCTTGTTTGGCAGTAGGGCGTACAGCACAGGGAACACGAAGCCCTCCCTTTCAGCAAATAGCACGTACAGCTGCTCGAAGACGTCAGGCGAGACGCTGAACGTGCCGTCGCCGTAGAGGGCCTTCATGTGCATTAAAAGTACGCTGTACTTCCTCTTTGATTTACAGTGTATCTTTTTTCGATTCAATAAACGGGTTCCACTGCCGTGCCAAGAAGAATCTTCTAAACTAAAGGTAGCGTATCCGTTGGAATTAGGTGCAGAAATTGCATGGAGCGTCATAAGGAAACATGGAGGAGAGACCAGAAGGTTGGAGTAAGGACATGTATAGAGAGATGAACCGTCAAATATGGAGACTGGCCGCAAAAGCGGTAATTGATTATTGGTGAACGACTGACAGCTCACCGTGTGCCACTGCGCCAGTGAACTGAGAACACGGCGGCGAAACTCCGCGACGAACTGACCCCGCGCCGAACTGTGCGCGGCGAACTGACATGCGACGAACTCACCCCACGGGGAAACGCGAGCGGAGGGCGAAACGCTTGTGGCGAAGTGACGCGTACCCTCTCGTAGCTGGTCTGTGACGTCAGTGATACTGTAAGCAATCGTGATTACCATGTGGAACTACAGTACGGTGTCGGCCAAATGGTAAAGTACACCCTGCTTTGAAGAAACCAGTTTCTTTGTAACGGGGCGGTGGATCATGTTGGAATGTTGTGGCTGAAGCGTCCGTTGAGTTCTATTCACTGATACCTGTATAAACACCAAAACCACCTAACCAGTGGCTGGTTGGTTAGTTGTGTTAGTGAGAAACAGACGAACAGTGAACGTACGATAGCTTTTATTCGTAGCTTTCGGAATCGACTGATTCCGTCGTCAGCGAGAAGATGGAAAGACTGTGTATCAAAAAGACACTGGAGAACCGCTTTCCATCTTCTCTCTGACGACGGAATCAGACGATTCTGTAGCTTCTGCGCGCGGCATGACCAACTCGAAGCAGTAATCAAGTTTATTCGGTGATATATACAGCGAACAGCACACACAGGAGGAATACCTCGAACCCTTGCTGAGGCAATGCCTCCGTATATATACGTTTTGGAGGGTGCGTCATATGGCACGCACATGGCGCTAATCCATCTCTGATCCGCAATCCGATGCAGCTGACGCATCCTTTCAGACCCTACTTAGCGCGAGTCCATAATCCGGTGCAGCTGACGCGTCTTTTGTCCCACGCGCCTATGCGTGCACGCTGCGATCGACGGTCAACGCACAGATTCCGAAAGGTACGAAATATGATGATCTACGGCACTCACCGTTTGAAAGAATTTTAATATAAAAACACCGTAGCTTTCGGGACCGACCGCGTCCCGAAAGCTACGGTGTTTTTATACAATGGTCCAGATAACAGAAAAGCCCATAAAATTCTTTCAAACGGTGAGTGCCGTACATCATTATATCATGTTTCATTACACCGTTACAAAATCTCCTGTTTTCAAGGTACGAAATAAATCAATCGTACGTTCATTGTTCGCTTGTTTTTCACTAACACAACTAACCAAGCAGCTACTGGTTAGACTATTTTGGTGTTCTCACAGGTATCAGTGAATAGAACTCAACGGGCGCTTCACTCGTAACATTCCAATATAGTAGACCCCCCCCCCCCCCGTGACTTTCTGCGTTACTGTAGAAATAACGTACATTTAACAAACATGATCTCACTTAAGTACTGGTCTTCGTTCAGGTTTTTGTTTCTTGAAATTAGTTTTTGAAGTTATGGGAGCGAGTGAAACACAACCGTTTATTGTGTGTCGAACTACTAGAATGGTCTAGACCTCGGAAATCGGTCCAATAATACGTTGGGGTCACCGTAGGCCCTTAGGGTGCGTAGGTACAAGTTTCGCGGGCTGTACCTGCTGGTCCCTACATCACTCCCCCCTTAGATGAGGGAACATCGTGCCGGTGGCCACTGAAAGGATACGCGACGGTAGGGCATGGCTGATGCCACCTGCGGTTCATTCATCAAAAACGCTGGTTTAGTCCGGTCAATTGCGATTGTCGTGTGGTTTCCTCCTAAATCGACGGTGATGGTTTTGCTCGTCCGACTGAGGACTCCATAGGGGCCGGCATATGGGGGTGTCAGGCTGCTGGTCCGTCCCGGTTCTTCAATGAAGACATGAGTGCAATCCTTCAGTGACTTGCTGCAAAACGTGGCCGTGCTATTGCGACGAGGAGGCGTCGGCTGTAACCTGTGCATCGCTGCTTTCAGCGTGCTTGTGAAACTACTGGGATCGGCGCTGGTTGATGGGCATGCTGGGGACAGGAACTCGGCTGGCAGGCGCAAGCTGGAGCCATATACCATTTCGGCGGGGGCCAGGCCAATGTCGGCTTTCAAGGCAGTGCGGATGCCTAAGAGGACCAGAGGTAACGCCGTTGTCCATTTAATACCGGCTGCTTGCATGCGGGCGATGAGGGCGGCTTTTAGCTGCCGATGGAATCGTTCTACCATTCCGTTGGCCTGCGGGTGGTAGGCGGACGTTGGCGTGTGTTCGATGCCTAAGAGTTTGTTCAGCGATGACCATAAGCGTGATTCAAATTGACGTCCCTGATCCGTCGTTATCTGTAGTGGGACGCCGAATCGGGCTATCCAGTTACCTAGAAAAGTCTCTGCTACTGTTTGGGCAGACGTGTCCCGAACAGGCCACGCCTCCGGCCAGCGGGTGAACCGGTCTACTGCTGTTAGGAGATATTTATATCCATCCGCGGTTGGCAGTGGGCCGACGATGTCCACGTGAACGTGGGCGAAGCGACTGTGGGGCAGAGGAAACTCCTTAGGTGGCGAGCGTGTGTGTCTGTGGACTTTCGCCTGTTGGCACTGCAGGCACTGTCGCGTCCACTGGGCTACATCGCTCTGGATGCCTGGCCACACGTAACGTGTCAACATGAGGCGTTTCGTGGCCCTTACGCCCGGATGGGAGAGGCCGTGGACGGACTCAAAAACAGCTAACCTGAGCGTGCCCGGGACGTACACCCGAGGTTCTCGCAGCGAAATATCTTTCCAGAGGGGGTAAGTGCAGCCTTCTATTTGCTCGGGGACCAGCTGCAGCGAAGCGTGGTCTTTCGTCCATTGTAGTTCTTTGTCGTTGCTCTGGGCGACAGCGATGTCTTTGACGGAGATTGCTGAAATATCCTCCGAGGCTTGAATTTCACGTGACAAGGCGTCTGCCACGATGTTGTCCCTACCATTTATGTGGCGCATCTGTATTTGCATTGAAGTGACAAAGTCGAGTTGTCGAATTTCGCGGTCGTTTAAGCCTTGTGAGCCATTCTCAAATGCGCGGACGAGGGGCTTGTGGTCAGTGTAGACGATCAATTCGCGACCTTCGACCATCTGTCGGAAATGCTTCACAGCAGCGTACACTCCCAGCAGTTCACGGCCAAAGGTGCTGTAACGCTTTTGATGATCCTGTAGGCGTCTGGAAAAAAATGCCAACGGTCTCCAGGACGACTCCACATTTTGCTGTAATACCGCACCAATTGCCTGTTCTGAAGCGTCTACCATGAGCGCTAATGTGGCGGTGGGCTCCGGGTGTTCCAAACGTGTAGCACAGGCTAAAGTTGACTTGGCTGTGCTAAATGCATCCACCGTGGCGGTCGACCAGTGTATTGTACCTTTCGTCTGGGCGACCAATGCATCTAAAGGTTTGAGGAGGAGGGCTAAGTTCGGAATGAAACGTCGGTAGAAATTGACCATGCCGAGAAACTGTCGCAATTGTTTAACGGTCGTAGGCCTCGGAAAGTTTTGAAGGGCGTCAACCTTGTCTGGCGAGGGCTGAATGCCGTTATGGTCGACCAGGTGTCCTAGAAAGACCAGAGATTTGACGCCAAGTACGCACTTGTCTGCGTTTACTTTTAGGCCATACAATGCCAAGCGGTCAAATAATTTTTGAAGCACCAAGAGGTGTTCTGCTTCCGACTGACTGGCAACAAGGATGTCGTCCACGTAAACGAAACAGTCGTGGAGTCCTCGAAGAATTTGGTCGATGATACGTTGGAATGTCTGGGCGGCGTTTCTTAAGCCGAACGGCATCATGGTGAACTCGTAAAGACCGAAAGGCGTGATTATAGCCGTTTTTGGGACGTCTTGGGAACGAACCGGTATCTGAAAGTAGGCACTTGCCAGGTCGATTTTTGAGAAAACGGTCTTCCCACGGAGTTCGTTGTTGAAGTCTGCAACATGTGGTAACGGATAGCGATCCGGTTTCGTGCTTCGGTTGAGGTTGCGAAAATCCCCGCAAGGCCGCCATTGACCTGGTTCTTGCTTAGGCACAAGATGTAGAGGAGACGACCAATTGCTGTTTGACGGTCGGACAATTCCTTGGCGGAGGAGTTCCTCAAAATGCTGTTTGGCAATGCCTAAGCGTTGTGGTGCGAGGCGGCGAGCCTTACTCGATACTGGCGGTCCGCTCGTTTCAATCACGTGTTGGAAATGCTCCAAGCGGCTTCGTTCTTCAGTGGTCTTAGGGTCATAGTGCTCTTGGGCATCTACAAATCGTTGTATGAGCCGACTAAACTCATTTGGTTGTGGAGACATGCCTGCCACGGGGTTCTGCGATGTAGAAGAGGAAAGACGTCGGTTTCCGATGTCGACTGCAAGGCGGTGATGGTAGATTAAGTCGGCGCCTATGATCGCTGTGTTCACGTCGGCAATTGTGAACGTCCATTTGATTGGAGGCAAGTCGTCCAGGTGAATCGTTAGCGTTTTGCTGCCGCTGACTGTCACGGGGGTTCCGTTGATTGCCTGTAGAGTTGGCAACACGTCGTGAGGTTCCAGGTACTTTGCGGATGCGAATTTGAGTGGCAAAAGGCTGACGGTCGCTCCTGTGTCGATGAGGAAGCGTGTGCCAGTCTGTTGGTCAGTTAGAAAGAGACAACGGCTTTGTTCTTTGGCTGCGCGGACGGCCGTCAACGTCGCGTGCCATTGTCGTTTCCCGCCTGACAGGGAGGAGTACACTTGCGGGCGTCTTGACCGAAGCGGCGATGGTAAAAACAAAACCCTGGGGGGTCCCTGCGACCGGCCATAGGCGACGGCGATCGTCTTTGTTGATAGCGGCGAGAGGGGGAGGGACTGCGTGGTGAGCGGCGACCGTTTTCGACGGCCAGGGTCAGCTGTTCGAGCGCCCGCTCGAGACGGTCAAGCCGATGGCTAACATTTTGCACCCCATGCGCGATCCCTGGAGTGCCGCACGGCTGGAGAGCCATCAACTGGTCGGCGATGTTCGCCAATTCGTTCAGTTGCTTGTCACCTAACGGGACCATTGCCGCCTGTAGCTGCGGTGGCAGGCGACTAAGGAAGAGTTGGCGTAAAATCGGGTTTTCTCGCTCCCTTTGCGAGGAGGGTAGCAGTTGTTCGAGGCGACGGAGGAATGCTGAGGGTGTACGGTCAGATAGTTCCTCACCCAAGAGTGCTTGTCTGATGCGCTGTTCCTCACTGTCGGCCAGGCGTCGTAGACACACGTTCTTAAGGGCAGTGAAAGGTGCTGTTTGCGTGTGCGCCGTCAGTATAAAATCGCGTAGTTGCGACAAGGAATCTTCCGGTATGGCACCGAGGCCCAACTCAAACATGGTTGGTTCATCCTGGATTCCCCGATGTTGGAAGAAGAGTTGAAGGCGCGCAAACCACAGCTCAGGGTCGGCGGCGATATACGGCGGGACAGGTAGCATTGTAGATACCAGAGGTTGCGAGGCGTCCTTGGGCGGTACCGGCGACTGAGCAGTTTTCTTGGCCATAACAAGTAGACGGGTCACCAATATGGGAGCGAGTGAAACACAACCGTTTATTGTGTGTCGAACTACTAGAAGGGTCTAGACCTCGGAAATCGGTCCAATAATACGTTGGGGTCACCGTAGGCCCTTAGGGTGCGTAGGTACAAGTTTCGCGGGCTGTACCTGCTGGTCCCTACAGAAGTAATATATTAAATATTTTTGGGAATCTATTTGTTAGTGAACAACATAAGTTAAACACTAATAGCTGTTTTTGTTATCTCACGATGGGCGACATTTGATTGCACTCAGCATAAAGTGGCTTAGGGTAATGGCCATCTGATAAAGGTGTTGAAGAATACGTTTCCGCGTTGTGGGAAAGTACCATTAGCAATTCTGTAGTAATTTACGTGCATTTCACTAATTTCGAAAAGCAAGTATCTTCGACGGTTTTCAGGCTGTCTTACTGTCTCGACTGTGTCAGTGAAATGAGCTTTCGCTGCTTTGGCCCATTACCAATGGCAGGCAAAGCAGCTGATAAGGTAGCTGCGCAGTTGGTTTCGGATTTGACCTCGTCTAATGCCGATGTAAGAATAAATTCGGTGAATTCGTTGCACATGGTTATTAAAGATCAATGTTCCCTTGGCTTATTTACCCTGGACTCAAGTGACTTGCAACTGTTAGCAGCTGGTGAGTTGTAAATTTTTTTAAAATTTAGCACTTTTCAGACATTTAAAATGTTGCAGGACTTTTAAACGTGATAAAGCACGATGAAAGCACAACTCTCACGGTTTACAAAGCTTTCCAGTGCCTTTTGGATTCATGTATGGAGTGTACGTGGCCGTCAGCAATGCAGGAAATTGTTAACGCTGCAATGCCTAGCAGTCGACTTACTGCCCTACTTGAACGGTGAATGGAAACTGCAAACTTGTGAATACGTTCAGTTCTAATTAATATTTCCACATTCGCGTCTTTTTAAAGAGGCTGCAATTAAAAATTTGACGTTCTGTTTACACATGCGTTCTATAGGTTTTTCTCCGACCAGTTCTCTGAGTATAGCGGTGAAACCTGGTCTTGCATAGCTCTTCTCGCTTTGAAGCTCGCTTTGGATTGCGATATATCTGTTGGAAAATGTGGCCTGAAATTTATGCGTTGCATTAACTCTTCAAAATGTCTACTTTCCAAAAACGCGCAGTTTGTTGGAGCAGCATTGTTGGTAAGTTGTCTTGCCAAGTACTAGAGTAATCCATTTACAGTCAATCACTGTAGATTCTAGAATCCTCTGCTCCCTTGCTGGGGACTGAACACGGTTTTCACCTGATAGCAGTTTGTTCTTGCCTTCTGCAGTCATATTTTGACTCGGTAAGAGAATGCGAATTTCCACCTTTTCTATGTAATAATATCCACACGGCTTCGAAGGTAAGAGCTTTCTGAATATTGGTTTCTCTGTAACGGGTTCACTGAGTTTTATTGTTTATTGCAAAGACTATACATCAGTTGGAATTGTTCAACAAAGCCGAGAGTACCCAAACTGGTTCACAACTGCTAATTTTCGCGCTCTTTTCTCTGTTGGTATTCTCCGATGAGTTACTTAACGTTTATTGTTCCAACAGGAAATGGCAACACCATGTCACTTGTACTCAGTAACATATGCGTATACTTTGGCGTGCCTATTTATGATTGACTACGAATTCATGAAACCAAAATTTAGTTAGCATCGCTATTGGTATTTTTGAGGCAACGTTTTCTGGCTTTGACAGGTGATTGATCATTCAAAAGAGGCAGTGCAGGGCCTTGCCAATGCATAAGTTATCTTTTCGTGCCACATAGTAAAATACTACTGCATCGGCTGACTGTCATACATTGTAGTCGCTGAAGACGGGACAAGACCTGTTCTGAAAGCTACGCAATTTCAATAAAACCTAAGGAACAGCGAAAAGTCATACTTTCTTATCGTATTATTTTTTTAAGCCTGCGAAGGATAAAGTATTTCAAACCACTTTTGGTCGTATTCCGGCTTCCCCGTTTCTTTGATGATACCTGTAGTAAATGTGCAAATTCCCTTATAGCGGATGGGCGCTTATTAGAATATCACAGGTCAAAAACTCTTATCGTAGCTTTCGGAACGCCCTGGTTCCATCATCAGCGATCAGGCGAAGTCCGACTTTGGAACCAGCGCGTTCCGAAAGCTACGATAAGAGTTTTTGACCTGTGATATTCTAATGAGCGCCCATCCATCCGCCGGTAGGGCATTTGCACATTTATTACAGGTACCATCCAAAAAACGGGAAAGCCGGAGTACGACCAAAAGGGGCGTGAAACCCGTTACAAAGCATCCGGTATTCATTTCAGACTACTCTCATATAGTGTTTAATAGCGACACAACAATCAGCCAGTGCCGGCATTGGGATCACAGCGAAGTTAATTTCGATTCCTTGTTGGCTGGCATTGGGAACGGTCGCATGGTGACATGAATTTCACTGTACGTGCTGGCGACAATAAAAACGTGTCGTGTTCTTTTGTTAACAAATAAAATCTCGTAGCAGATATTACGTTTCATCAAATGAAAAATTTGATCAATTCAAGTGGTCTGTATCTTTTCTTGGTGAAAGTAAGAGGCTGTAGCTGTATTTTGGAATTACATGATGCATCTAGTGATTGCCAATTCATTTGAAACTTTCCGTTTCCGTTTGCTCTTTTCGTGTTCTTTCTAACAGGTGATTTTCAATTGGTTTTGCTTTTTCTGCTGACAAATTCTTGAACACGGTATCACCCGTTACATAAAAGCGTTTATTTCAAAACGCAGAGCTTTCGGCTACTACTCATGTAACCATCATCAGTGCAACACAAAATATGTCGACTGCCCAGTCAGCCGACAGTTCAGCAAGCTCCTCTGCTAGACCACCGGGGCTGGCGACATCAACTATCAGGTTGGATACATCGATACTGGAAATATCGGATAGGGAAAGAAGGGATGAAGGATGATGACGACCAGGAAGGTCACTTTAAGACCCGCACGTTTTAAACAAGAACACGTCGACGGGCACGAGTTGTTTACTGTCGTTGTTCATTATGGAGTTTTGTCACTTTCCCGGTCGGTCGGTGGGGATGCTCGCTCTCTGCAGAACTGACTGGGCGGGCGACAGAGGCTTGACGGGTACAAGGGTAGTACCTGATAGTTGATGTCGCCAGTCCGGATGGTCTAGCAGAGGACCTTGCTGAACCGTCGGCTGACTGGGCAGTCGACATATTTTGTGTTGCACTGATGATGGCTACATGAGTAGTAGCCGAAAGCTCTGCGTTTTGAAATAAACGCTTTTATGTAACGGGTGATACCGTGTTCAAGAATCTGTCAGCAGAAATACACCTTTCCCCGTTAAAGAGAGAAGAAGAAAAGTATACTGGTTTTGCTTTTTGCGATAATTTGGCGCGCTGATAATTACAGCTTCTAATGATGTCAACAGGTTTAACGTGCGGAACTTTCAGGTTTTCCCCACCTTATTAGCATGTTTTTGCCACCCACTGAGCCGTGTCGTTGGAGTCGCAAGCTCTTCTCTGTTCGATAGACTGCGTCATTGACATCAGCTGTCAAGTCTAATCCCTACTTTTCAAACGTTTGTCCACTTCGACAGATCGTTGCAGTAAGAAAATGAAAAACGGAAAGAACAAGAGTTTTTCTGGGACCTGTGGTCGCTTCCTTCTTTAAAACGAATATGCCTACTAAAGTGCCATTCGCTGAGGTAGACCATTTTCCTCTTGTCTCTGTAGTGCTGTATTGCCACTGTTCTTCCATGTCACGTGCAGCACTTGTTTCATCTATTAATAACTGCTGTTGCCGTTACTGGAACAGATTTATTCAATCTTTTAGAGCACTGTTTCTCGAGGTCGCCAGAGTCGCCATTGGCCCCTTTTAGAATTTCCATGTTAACCACCGTCTCCTACATCCTACAGGGCACGAAAAATGGCAGAAATACGACTTGCAAACCGCGGGTCATTTACAATAGTATGCAAAACCATCCCGCCCATTCTCCTCCGCTTCTTTCCCTCTTCTCTCACAATTTCCTGTGAATCAAGGAGTCGGGAAGAACCTACCGCTTCCATAACATATTCCAGGGGACGGTGAAGGCTAAATACCCTTCACCGTCCCCTGGAATCTCTCTACACTCCCTTGAGAAACACTGTCTCAGGGAGTGATGTTGAAAACTGGGTTCATGATAACGGGAGATTCGCTTGAAACGTTTTCTACGGTTTCTTCCTGTTCGTTCTGTGTCTGAAAATTAAACATAGCAACGCCTTACCAACGGATGGATGGGTCAGTTATTAGGTAAAAATTTAGAGCACAACACTTGCTAACCTCGGAGCTTTCGGAACTAGGTTGTTATTTTATTGGTCAGTTATTTTACCTAATAACTGACCCTTTCATCCGTTGGTAGGGCGTTGTTATGTTTAATTTTCAGACACAGAACGAATGGAAGAAACCGTAGAAAACGTTTCAAGTCTTAGGGAGTGTTAAATATTGATGTAATATGTCATTGTCGATAGTCATTTTTGCTGTTCCGCTATTATTGTTAGTCTTTTATTCTAGGTTTCATTCTATGGAAATTCCTTGGTTGTTTCATTTGCGAAAGCTATGGCTCCAATATTCAGCTCAATGGATGCACGACTTCAAATTGCTGCATTTTCCCTGTGGGATCAGTTGGTGCAGGTCGTGGACATTGCACAAGATGAACTACGTGGCGATGAAAGTATTGTCCAGTTGATGAAGCCATATCTTCAGGTTAAGTTTCATGGTCACAATGACCGTTTGGCGAAATTGAAATCATGGTGGAACTTATTACTGCGCATCCGTGATCGTCTAGAGGATCATTTTGATACGGTATGGCATGCATTGGATTAATTTAAGGCATGGTGGTTTTTCCAGGTTTGTTATCCTTTCTTAAAATTTTGTCTTGAAGCAGACGACGCCGAGAGTACAATAAGCTATGAAAGTGCAACGATCGGCTACTTGCCAGAAGTGCTTGCTAATTTTCTGCTTGTTAGCCCAAGCGATTACTTCGACTTTCCCAGACTAGGTATCATCTAGTGCGCTGTTTCAGATGGGAAACGATATGAAAATTAAAGGGGGGAGGGCAATAAAAAGCTGAGCGGGTCGATAGAACAGCTCATGCGGAAGGAGGGAATGGGCGCTTGCTTCGGACACACGTGCATGGTGCAATTGAACATGCAGAAAGTACCAATCTTGCATATTCTCATCCATTTTTGTTAAGGATAAGCCAGTTAGCATGAGATATTTTATTTATGTAGCTTTTCGGAGTTATTTTCTCCCATCTTCGGCGTCAAATAAAAAGCAGTGCGAGGAGTAACTCCTCGCTTTGCTTTTCGTTTGACGTTGGTGATAGGAGAAGTGGACTCTTGAAAGCTATGACAATGAAAGACTTCATCCTATAGGGCTTATCCATAACAAAAAGATGACACCGCCCACATTGGTTACGAAATCTTGTGCTTTCAACAGAGCGTGACGGCATTTTATGTACTCCTCAGTGATAACCGTTCTTTACAAGATAGCCGAGCATATGAATCGTTGCCTGTTTTTGCCTGAGACATTTGACGCCAGCGCAATTCACTTGGCTAAACATACTTTGTTAGGAGCGTTCTTAGAAGATCTTTCTGAATTTGTTTAAAGGCAACAATATCCTCTTCGCCAACTGTCTTAAGTAATCCTCGTAGGAAAAGTCTGTCATCTGACGTTTGCACATTGCTCCGCGTAGGCGAGGCCATGTATTCCCAATGCATTGGCAATAGCCCACTTCGGGAAGTATGGCCTCCCCTTTTGGGGAGCAATGTGTACGCGTCCGTTGACAGACTTCTCCTATGAGGATGTACTTAAGACAGTTGGCGAAGAGGATATTGTTGTCCTTAAGTAGATCGTTGTAATAAAGCGATGTGGTTTTTAGGTACCGCGGGACTCCCTTGTTGTCCTCATAATGTGCATGTTTTGTGTGCCTGAAAATTGGTTAACAGTAAGGCAACTTAACATTTATAGAGGACCTATTCATCTGTTCAGCAAAGAATAAGCTGAATTACTAAATACAGGACTTCTTGTAATGAAGCAGCTTTAGGCCACCTATATTTTTTGGTAAACTAACGACTGGCACTTGTTCGCTCACTCAACTAATCCGTAGCTTTCGAGGTCATATTTTCGTGCAAGTAGCACTCAATGCTATGGGGTAATAGAATATGTAAACTACAATATCAGTCTTTGATGTCACAAAAATATCAATTTTGAGTACTCACTAATGAACAAGCGTACATCTGATTAACTTTTTGGCTATATTTGTGGTGCTTCAGCGATATCCTGAATGGTCTACGGCTGTATCGTGGAGGAACAGTTTACTTGTATTGGCAACTGTGAAAATTGCAGCGGAGCTTTCGAAACGTGCTGGTTTCGCGTACAGCGTGGAATGGTAGCTAGCAGCTCGTCTTGAGGGGATTAACGGGAGGTGACCTTGAGGGTCACTAGTTTCGCAACATTGGGTATGTCGGATCGAATTAGACCAAATATCACTAACTGCTTGGCCCATTTGATCTCTGTTTAAGCAATCATTGTGCTGAACGAGCAGTGCTTATGTACTTAGATGTTCAACGACGGCCGACGTCCTCAGTAGGTTCTCCATGATGACGCGCGGGTCTAACGTCTGCGAGCGTCCTCTGGTCCTCTGGTTCTGACTATCCCGTTTAGTCTATCTTCAGCATTTTTTATATCTCTGGATGTCATTTAAGTGTTCCTTAAATCTGTCTTGTAGTGTTGGGCCTATTTCACCAATGTAAATAGCTGAGCGTTGGCAAACTAGCTTGTAGACGCAACCCATAATTGACTCGTCCGTCAATTTAACTTTGTCGCTTCGTAACAGCGATCTGCGATTCGAGGCTGATCTGAAATATACCTCGAAATTCAAGGCATTTGATAATATTTTGATCTTCTATCCCAATCCTTGATAATAACAACAAAAACGGGGAGAGAAGACAAGGAAGGAACGGGTTCGTCAAAAGCATTTCTTGCACCTTCCGTTCTGTTCCAGGTTCATTTCTGGATTACTGAACGGACAAAATTTCGTGGGTAACCATTTTTGCGTTGTACCCTTTCTATGTAATTGAGTTCACGATGAAGGAACTCTTTGGCACAGAGTTCAACGGCTCTGTTTACCATGCCATTGATAATGCCAAAAAGGACTGGTTTCGGATGGTGTGAGGCGAAGTTGAGGTACAATTATGAATCAGTTGGTTTTCTGTACACGGTCGTCCTGAGCCCGTTGTTCTCTCTCATAATCAGTACATCGAGGAATGGAAGCTTGTTTTCGTTTTCTTTCTCCATCGTGAAGAGAATGACATTTGGGAACAAATTATTCAGGTTTTCCAGAAACGTTTCTTCATTATCTTTGTTCGTCAATACAAAAATGTCATCGACATAGCGTTTGAAGAATTTTGGGCGGCACTGCTGGTCTCATGTTCAGAATGCAGTGCATGAAGATTTTCCATGAAAATGTCTGCAAAGACAGATCACAAGCGGCTTCCCATTGGGACACTGCTCTGCCGGAAGAAGTTTCGTTGGACACGGAAATAGTTACCATCTGTCATACACAATTTCATTAACTGCATCAGATGGAACGGATTAAACTTTGTTATACCAGTGAAGCTCTCGTCTTGTTCCAGCAAGTTGAGGGTCAGTTGCAGTGTTTGTTCCACCGGAATGCACGTGAAACGGTCATGCATTGAACTGTCCCTCCAATAAGCATTTAATTGGTATTGGTAATGCTCACACTGGGATACAGCCGTATACCATTCAGGATGTTGAACACCCCTGTTAGCCACCCGATACTTCAGCGATATTGAAGATTGGGCTCTTTGTAGCAGCGTAATTAAACATGATGTAACACAGTTCGACTTCAAGCGTATTTAGGTTTTATTATGTTTCGGAAACTCTCATCACAACGCTTGTCCTTTCTCAACGAAGGCAACAATGCACCACCATCTTCCAAGTCTGTACAGGTTGTCTTGAACTAATGCATCCACTGAAGACAGGATAAGCGTTGTCCTGAAATATTGGGGAAAAAAATAAAACTTAAAGACGCTGTGAAATTGTACCGTTACATTAAGCCTCATCAATTTATTAAAATGATTTCGAAGCTTCGTGTGTGAAGTTACTTTCAAATTCACCGTTCACTTTGCAGCTCCCCTTACGCTGCCTTGTTTTTCAAAGATTGCAACTGTTGCTGCTCATGCCAACATCGTTTTAGAAGCACTATCAAGTGTTTCTTATCTTTGCGACGATGGTAATTGTTATGAGAGAACATATTACTGTTATCTTAGCATTGTTACTCTACTTTCTCGCTTGCGTGCCTTCAGACAAAAAAGACTTCGTTAGTGCTTGCTGGGTAACAGTTTTCGACTGCATTGGAGCTACTCGGGTAGCAATTCCCGAAGAAACATATTGGATACTTTGTGAACGATGTGCACTCTTTTTTGGTCAGTTTTTGCAGAAATGCAAGATCCATATTGATGAACTAACGGTAATGGTGATTCGCTCAATTTCATGCGCTGCTGTTCAGTTTTGTTTTTAGGCCTTATTGGATCTTCTTACTCCTCGTTATATCCATTTTCCTCCAATGCGACTTGCTCTGGTCGAAGATAAACAATGCGTTGTATCGTCGATTGCACTATACTTCATCTCCATTATTTTATCCAAGGATCGAGTTTGTTCGTCTGACTTAATACGTAAACAAGGCTTTAAAGATTGGTATACAAAGTCCTTGTCATTTTGTTGTAACTAATCGAACATGTAGCCTGTAATTTAGGTTGAACACACACCTTGATCAAGTTGTAAAATTGATAGAATTGGACGATTCTGCTGCGCAGTGGTTAGCCTGTTTCTATAAAGAAGCTTCTGTGTTATTAAGTGAAGATTACTGTGTTGCTTTATATTTTTCCTGGCGGAGTATTGTGGCTTCTCTTTTGCAAAATTGGATCGCAGTAAGTGACTTCTCTGCGACGTTCTTGCCATTTAAGTCCGATAGATCGGGAATGAAGCTACATCAAAGTTGTGGCTCTGGCTGTCATACATCTTTAAATATGCACCGGACCTGAAACAGGAGGTAATTGAAATAATCGTTTTGCATCTGCACTATATTGTGTCGTTGATTAGGTTGAATTGAAGTGTGTTTTCGACGACTGGACGTTGCTTCTTGACATGTGCCCATCAGCTTTGTTCGAAAGTCTGTGTATACGCCTGATCGATGTGGCAGACTTTTCTCTTCGCTTTCATTCCTCTCACCAGGTATTTGGCCGTCGACGCCACCTGCAACTCACAATTTTGTTTCGTTAGAGTGCCACGTTTTTCCTTTGTTGCGCCAGAATGTTGTGTATTCTGGTGAACAAATTTAGTATTTATGGAACAGGAATATTTAAATGGCCATCTCCGAAAGATTCCTCGAAGACACTGTCTCAGGAAGGCGGCCATGCGACGCTTCGTTTCTACTGCTTTCTGGTGCGAGTATTCGTTACCGAACTGCAACAGAAAAAGCGTACAGTAAGTTGCAATGGCTAGTTATATTTTTGCACTCATCAGCAGCGCTTGCCAGCGAATTTTCAGTATTTCATTGCCTTTCTAGGTTTCAACTTGTGATGAAGCAACAATTATTGCCCTTTTCGAATTCATGAAGGACGTTTGCTCTACAGTTCGTCATCCTGACGAAATAGTTGCTGTTTGTAAACATCTGACTGCGCCAATTAGTCAGTTGTTGGACATCAGTGATTCATTTGTTGAGTTTTCGAAAAGATCATTACACGAGCAGGTTAGTTACATGGATTTAAGTTGTCCTTACAATCGTTAATGAATGGAGAAATATTGTTTTTAATAGCCAGTGCTAGGTCTGACCTCCGTATACCTTAAAAGAATAGGATATATGAAGATTGTTTGCGTTTATTGCTAATGTTTTTAGCACATGCAGTTACTGTAGCAGGGAAATCGTTGTCGAGCTGTAATGGTACCCCCTCTTAATTGAACAGATAAGATTTATCACAGTATGCGTACTGTGGTGCCAAAAATTAAATGAGAATCACGAGTGGGCAGAGGAAAGGGAGCTTCAGTAACAGCGAACTGCTGTCTAGAGATGACAGTAAGAATGAAAATTACCCATTCTAATATTTGGTAGGCATGAAGCAAGAGAAATTAGTAGCAAGGCGTTTCATAGTAATGAAAAAATGATACGGTATCCTTGTTAAGTGATCTTTATTGAGCGTAGCTTTCGGAACTGTCAAGGGTAACAGGCCGTCCTGTGTCAAGAACAGTGAGGGCTTCTGCAACGAGATTAGACAACTTCTCACAGCCCCAAATGACATCGTGGTAAGCAATGACGTCAATTGCCTTTTCAGGAGTATTCCTATGATGCATACACTCACCGTGTTGGAAGATCTCGTTGCAGAGAGCACGCTTACACAGAGGACGAACCTAACTCCCTTCCACATAATAAAATTAGTCCCCTTTTGCATGCACGAAGGGAACTACTTCAGGTGTCATGACAAGTTTTTCTTACAAACCAACGGAGCTCCATTTGGTAGTCCACTTTCTCCCATTCCAGCAGAGATCTTCACGGAGCATTTCGAGGAGAAAGCGCTCAGCACGGCACCACCCTCAGAAACCCCACGGTTTTTCAAACGCTTCGTCGATGACATCTCCATCACGAAAACCGGGTGGGAGGAGGGAGAACGTTTACTTGAACACCTAACCAGCCTGTTCCCCCAATGCATTTCGTTGACCATCGGAAAGGAAACGGCGAACAAACTACAGTTCGTCATCCTGATGACGAACTGTAGTTTGTTTTCTACTTAAAGCTTTTCGCCATCTCGCTGACGACGGAATCAGTCGATTCCGAAAGCTACGAAATTAAACGATCCTACGTTCACTGTTTACCTGTTTTTTCACTAACACAACCAACCAACTAGCCATTGGTTAGGTTGCTTCGGTGTTCTTACAGGGAACGGTAGATAGAACTCAACGGGTGCTCAGCAGTACTCTTCCAACAGGATACCATATCATTGGATAGGCAGTAATAAAAAACCGCGGAACATGTCTTTGTGGCACTCGTTGCCGAAATTACCCAACCGGACATAAACTCACCTGGTCCAATTGGTGAGCACATCTTACATCAGCTAGCGCGTTAACTTCAGCTTCAACTGGTGTAGGTAAATTTTCTCTTGCCAGATGTTGTTCGCCCTAAGTGTTTTCCAACTTCAAATCCTGATCAAACAGGAAACGAGCTCTTTGCTAACAGAAGAGTAATAGCACTTACTTTTTCTTGAAGCGACATTAGCATCGTATTGACACTTTAGATTAATGGTTTCACGATATGTGTCCTTCGTTGAATTTCAGTTTTGCTTCTGATTTCACAGTGCCTACGTGTTCATAGCAATTTAATGCATCTGTTGGTTGACTCATTCCATCTTTCGTTTTGGGCTTTGTAGAAAGCTTATTTTAAAACTCAATAAAATGTGTGGTGTTCTGTAAAAATTTGTTGCAGCGCTTTTCTGTTTAAGACTATTTTTGTTGAGGAGATACTTTGGCCTTCACGACTTCTCCCATCCCACCATCATTAGGGGCTGTGTTAGCGACAATGACTTATTCTTTAATGAAAGCTAGCATAAAATCGTTGACATATAAACGGTGATCTGTGGCATTATCTTAATTTGATTAGAAATACCAGAAACTTATTGTTTCTGGTATGTAGCAATGGGATTTTAATCCTAAATGTGGATCTATATAATTTACTGATTGCGTTTGGCTGTTCTGCTTTATGAATGATTGTCTTATTAGCGCTGTTCGATAAGTCTGTAGTTAAAGCTTACCTAAAACTAGCACTGCTGAACATACGAATTTATCTTTGCTTTTGGAGCTGTCTTTTATAGTCCGTCGTCTGCGCAATATATATATATATATATATATATATATATATATATTGCGCAGACGACGGACTATATATATATGTTCTTCTCATATATATATATATATATATATATATATATATATATATTCCCATAAAGTAGTTCGCATGAATGGTATTCGTGAAATTGTTAACGAAGTATAAACATTTGGAAAATGTATAACGGAAAACGCTTGAGATTCTGACTTACTTCAGTTAAATAATCTTGTTTAAATTGACATAATAGCCTTTTCGTGTTTTCCGTTCAGTTATAGGAAAAGGCGAAGGTGGCACTTACGCTGAAGGTAGACCAATCTTTTTCCAGGGACTGACAAATATTGTGCTCTTTGATCGGGTTTATATATGGTAACTGGTTAACTGCCTGGAACATAGAGTTTCTGGTGGCAGTGGGTATTAGTCCAATAATGTTTATGAACTTTGCACTATTTTTTCGTTCATTCGGTGTTTCAGCCGGAGCTTTCGGAATTCTGTCCACATTGTCAGCGGCCAAAACCTAACAACCGTGCTACCTGCATTAAACATCTGTAATCCGAAGACTGGTTTGAGCATTGAATAAACGGAGAAAAACTGGTGCAGAATTATTTTCTTAAACATTGTTGAGCAACTTATCAATCATTTGCTTGTTTTGTCTTTTTTATGTTTTTACAGACGGTGAACTACAAAGTGGTAAGTTAAGCTGCTTTATGAGTGTATGTGGAAAGAAGTGCTTGTACGAATATTTCGCGGTTGGTGAGGTTTTCTTGGACACTTACTATTGCAGGTTCATTTATATTTACAAGTTTCTCTTGGAACAGTGAAGAAATTGTGTCGTGGCCAATTTGATTCAGCCTTTTTGAAAATAATTGCTCACTTGTTAACGTCGCTCCTCTGCCATTCTTACATGAATTTGCGAAGACTTGCCATTCGCTTTTGGCAAGAAACTTTTCGTGATTATCCTCTGACTCTACCTTGCCTTGGGCAGCTAAAGTGAGAATTAATTTAGAAAAATTCAATTCGCATTCTTCGTATTTGTAGGGATGCATTAGAAAGATCAATGTCATTCGGTGACTTGGGTGATAGTTCTCCGGAGATTGAATGGTCGACTTCAACCGCAAGCGCTTCCCTCCCCATAGCTTCGAGAAGACAAAGATCGGCGAATACTTCATTTGACGTGCGTATTTGTGTTCGATTTTTAAGATTATATTCAAAATTTTTCTTTGTGTACTGTGTTCTATGGAGACACGTTTAACTTCTTGTAATGGTAACTATGAGGAGATGAGCGAGAGAACGTGTAGAAAGAATTGTAAGCGCATTCTGTTTCGCAAAGCGCGTTTGTGAGTACCGTTCACAACTCCTGAATCCTTATTAGCTTTTCAAATTAGGAGCTTCTTGCGTCATTGAATAGCGAGTGTGCACAAGCTTGATATAGTGGCACCTGAAGGCAAGGGTACTGTTATTTGTGCGCAGTATGTGTGGTACTACGCTACGATGAACGGTAAAATCGATTTTTGAGAAGACGGAGAAATAGCAGACAGAAGAAGAAAATGTGAGAGTGTGCTAGTGCAAACATTTCTACAATTCCAGCTGTTTGAGCATTGCTTAATGAGCAGCCTTTACCTGGGAGTGACATAATCGACGAGATCGAGTTTGAAAGAGACAGACAGCATGTTGCGTTAGTTTTTCTTGGACATTTCGTCGTTGTCGGATAAAATGTACGTATTCAGCCTTCAGCCGGGAACAAGACTCGAGCATCAGTCATTGTGAAAAAGCGTTTGAAAGGCGTACAACATGTTTCCTCCAAACGCCGGTATATTGTTTCTCGCAGTTCACGTCACAAGCTTGTCGATGTTCGAAGGCTGTTGTTTCCTGTGAGAGATTCGAGCGAAGTACGTGCTTTGTTATACAAAGTATAATTGTGTTTCGTCTTTCGTATGCGTTGCGTAATTATTCGTTGGCAGTAATGTGCATAAATGCAGCCATTATTATTTTAACATCCATTTGAATACCGAGAACTGTTTTCAGAATTCAAATCAGCAGACCTTTTGACCCTCATATTTCTGACGAGTATTATTATTAAATTAAACAAAGTAAAGACATTATTATTATTATTATTATTATTATTATTATTATTATTATTATTATTATTATTATTATTATTATTATTATTATTATTATTATTGAAGCAAGAGAGATTAGGCAGGCAGAGAAGCAAGGTAAAAAATTTTTCATTATTATTATTATTATTACCATTATTAATGCAGATACAAAGGCCCCCTTTTCATAGTGTTTTGCATTGTTTACGTATTTTGCATTTCAGTCTTTTTAAACAGCAGTCCTCTAGGTTTATCCTTCTACGATGTATGCGTCGACTTGAATTTTAGTGCTCGCCGTTATTAGTTTCATCACAAAATCATTAAGAGCTGTTTATCTAAACGGTTACAACAGCGAGGATGTCGTTATGAAGTGGGACATGCTTGATGGAAAATGTAGCATTTAGTGTTGTTATGAGTGGACGATCAACGGCGAGTTTGCTTGCGTTGAACCTTTTATTTTGCAGAACTCTCCCGTTTTCATTGCATTACCTTCACCAGCGAAGTTGCCATTGGTGACCCGAATGCCATGCGCTTCCAACACGTAAGCTTGACTTAGTCCAGGAAAAGATCATATTCAGTTGCTTCGCAAGCTTCAGAAATGTTGAGACAAGAAATTCTGCGCCATTATTGGCCATAACCCCGAGCGACGAAGGTGTGGTTAATTCTTCTTCCGTTGTGTTATGTTCACAGCCGATCTTTGCAGACATTTTCAAGTCGAATGCTGTCACCGAAACAAACATCGAAGGAGCTTCTAAACGTTTGCCACAATGCTTACTAAATTTCACTGGTATGTGTAGTTTTCTTCTTTATTCAGCGAGGTTTGTGTTCTCTTGAATGGTCGTTTTTGAAGAAATGGTTCTATTCCCATGATTTAAGGAACTGCTGTAATGTTTGCAGAGCTAAGTCATTGTAAATACTACGTGTACACTGCAAGCAGTATTGCCCAAATGATTTTTAACGCAACGATAACTATTTGTCGTCATTTATATGCAAGTTTGCTTTAAGGGATAATTTACGTGCGAGATTTGCTATACCAATAAACGGTTTAGTTGGCTCTAGTACCATAAATGCTGTGCACACATTTGTTTTACTTCAATTGCTACCATGCTTTAGAAGACATGCTTTTGCTGTGAATTTTTCCTTGTTTCTGCTATGGATAGCAACCTGTTGATAATTTTCGTCTTTTATTGATTTAAAATTGCGTGTTCACGTGGATTTCGAGTGTTCAACGTTTTCTTTCGTTGTCTGTCCAGTCAAGTCATTGGATCTACAAGTACCCTCACTCGACAGAACTGTGAGCAACAGTTCCATGGTTCTGAATGACAGCATTTCAAAAGGAATGTAAACGTGAGTTTCGGTTCCACTCCTTTCTAGATCTGCAGACAGTTGAAGCCCAAAAAGGGTCGAAGTTTTATCGCGATAGTTGCATTGGTGAACAATTTTCTGGAACTGGACAAGGCAATTCTAATTCAGATGGACGTCTTCTTCATGTATCGTCGATTACTCATTCGCCACGCTGCCCAAGAGAGCAGCCGTCGACACGCAACTCATTGCATCAGCTAATGGTATGCTTGCATGATTGTGTTTATCGCTTGAAGTGAAAATAAATAGTTATACAAAGGGTCATTAGAGCTTCATATTTATCTAACTGTAGGTCCTTTTTCTTCAATAAAAAGATGGAAGCGTTTAAGGTGTAAAGCAGCG